>PVKC010052425.1:0-10272 GCA_004027635.1 Crocidura indochinensis | reverse complement strand
CCGCGCCCTCCCCGCCCCTCCCCTCCTCCATGTCGGCTCGGAACAGATTCGCCTCCATGTGTCTCTGCGTGGTACGTGCCGCGGTGCGGGCTCCGGCCCGCTGCCCTCTTCCTCCCGGACCCCGCGAATCCAATCCTGGGGTGCCAGCTGCAAGTGGTGCTGTTGCTCTTCTGCTTGGTGCGGGGTCTTTGGGGTGCGATGCCTGGCGGACTGCAAGGGGGTCGTCCCCCCTCTCTGAGCATCCTTCACTTTCCTCACACCCTCTTTCTTCGGGGTGCAGGGTTGGGGTTCCAGGTCATTCTCTCTCTGCAGCTGGGGGCCCTGGGAGAAGGAAGCACAGCCATCCCCGAGTCTTTTTTAATTTTTTTCCTTGTTCTGTGTCTTTATTTTTGGGGGTTCAGACTCGGTCGGCCCCCCCCCCCCCCCCCGTGGCACCCAAGCTGTCTGTCACCTGACAGCCAGAGTCCCAATGGAGTAAAAGGAAGAATTCTTTCCTGCCTTGCCTGCGCTAGTTGTCCTATAATTCGGGTCCCGGAGAGGAGACCCAGGTGTCAGCAGCACCCAGATTGCAGTTTTGGAATCACACTCTTCTTCCTCACCTCTTCAGGAGGCCCCCCCTTCTCCTTGCTTCCTTGCTACATCTCCCTGAAAAATTTACAGGTATTGAACATAAGCCCTAACATTCTGGAAACTTTGGTCCCCTTCCCTGTCCCCCCATTTCCTTCACATCTTTTTTCAATTAGGAGAGGCCTTTTCCTCAGTCTTGACTGCCTCTCTTCCTCCCTGGGGCGGGGCAGAGACAGTTGTCTGCAGTCTCACTGTGCTAATAGTTCACCTTCATTTCCTTGGAGAATAAACCACAAATTAGCCCTTTCTACCCTTCCGTTTTCTTATATGCACCCTGATATTTCTTCATCAGATTCAAGAATTTTCTCTGTGATGTGGGGTGACACTTGAGGGCATTGGGCTTAAACTATCCCCTAACTCAATTCCATATTGGAAGCTGCCATTGACTGTGGCTCCCTTAAGACTGACTTGGAAATTGGGAGGGCTTCTATAGTTAGTCAGAACTGTTACCTCTGTCTTCCTGGACCCTTCAGTTCTGAGATACTGCTCAGGCTCTAGATATTTTTCAGGCTGTTGAATAATCAGTCTTTTTTGGTTCATTGAATCCCGTTGTTTGAGATGGCCCAGCCTTTGAAGACAACTATTTAACTTACTAAACACACCCCTTCTCTCCCCTTTTCCCCATGTTTTTCTACCCACGGTATTGAAGCCTCAAAGAATTCTCCCTTCCAAGTCATGGCCAAAAAGCCTGTCTTGATGATTCCTTCTTTAAGATTCTTCAGATGTATTACAGTGCCCCTTGCTTGGTTCTGATCTCTCTGTATCCTGGT
Source organism: Crocidura indochinensis (assembly GCA_004027635.1). Taxonomy (NCBI): domain Eukaryota; kingdom Metazoa; phylum Chordata; class Mammalia; order Eulipotyphla; family Soricidae; genus Crocidura; species Crocidura indochinensis. The sequence goes on along the minus strand of PVKC010052425.1, from coordinate 8,875 downwards.
CATAAGGGTCTCTGTGCTCACGGAGCCAATTTCTTCCTATCCTCCTCCTCGATTCATCAACCTCAGGAGTTTAGAATTGTACTCAAAAATCGGGCATTGCCTTTGTTCTGTTTGGGGTGGAGTGGTTTGAGTCACATCCAGAGATAACGAGGCTACTCCAGGGTCTGAGTTTGGGAATTGCATAGGGGCCACTCATGCTTTTGCCTTAACTTCTGTACCTTTGGGGAGTGAATTTTATCTTCTCCAGGGAGGGAGTCTTGGATATATTCTACTTGTCCTCTTCTTCCTCTGGGTTTGGCAGGGTCTACTGTTTTTTTTCTTTTGGTTTTTGGGCCCCCACCTGCTGTGCTCAGGAATTCCTGGTGGGCTTGGTTCGGGTTCTGCTGTGTGCCAGGCAAACTGCTCTACTCTCATCAGCTCCCTGGAATTTCTTTTTCTATGCTGTCTAATGCAGATATAGGAGGAACCGGTCAGGATTGCTGTCCTTCATACTTTCTCTGGCCATCCGTTGAGTGTGCACAGGAGGCAGGTGGCTATGTCAGGAGTCAAAGGGGGTTTTGGAGTCAAAGGGGGTTTTCCACTTCTGAGGACTGGAGAAGCACCAGGAACTCACAGTCAGGCTCTGCACTCTACTTCCTTTCCCTTGTCACTCATATTCCAGCCCCTCTCAGGTTCCTGCTGCCTCTCTATCTCCCCTTCCTCCCTGGGCCTTCTAGAATATCGGATTAATTGACTGGAATGTGGCTGTTTTAAGAGGGCTAGACTTTTGGGAACCTTTTTCTGACGACTTGGGAGCCAGTGAGGCCAGCGAGGAAAGCTGAATGCCTTTGACTTTGTTCTGCATTTGAGGCTCTGGAAAGGTCAGAAGCTTCTGGGGAGAGACTGAGGCAGTGAGGGCGGGGCTTCATTGGAATGTGGAATAGGATCTGAATTGGAGCACTGGAAAAGGGGCGTCACAGGTCTGGGACTGGGATGAAGAGGATGAGGGAAACAAAGATTCTGAGATGGATACAAAGGGCCCAAGTGTCCTATAGGACTGACTTGAAGGGCAGAGGGGCCTGAAGACAGAAAGCCCGAGAAAAGTGTAGAAGGAAGGGAATAAGCTGGGTAGGAAAGGGGTGGTGCTAGGATGAGAAGAGAGGAGCTGGAGGAGAGGGATTGGGATGGGGGGAGAGGAGAGGAGAGGAGAGGTGCCTAGGCCACTTGGCCAGGGGACTGTGGGGAGGGTGGAGAGAGTGCAGTCAGTGGGCTGGAGGAGAGGGAGGCGGGGCAGCTGGCCAGGGACCCCACGTCTCCCTCAGGGCTCTGGCTGGGTGTTGAAGCAGGGACTACCAGGAGCCTGGAGGCTCTGGTCCCTGGCTAGTGACGCCTCCCTCCACATCCCCAGAAATACCGCTACCAAGATGAAGACACGCCCCCCCTGGAGCACAGCCCGGCCCATCTCCCCAACCAGGTAAACGCCCCTGAGCTGATGCACGTGGCGGAGAGGAACTTGCCCCACCTTGAGGCGGCCCACGGGGTCCTGGGCCACGCCCATCTGTCCCCCATCAAGGTAGGAGACTCGGGCGGCCCCCTCCTCAGTGTGGCCCTTGGACCCTCGAAGCCTCGTCCTTCTCCAAGGGGTAGGGCTGCAAGAGCAGTAGGTAGGGGACGCTGGGACTGACTGGGGGCTGGGGGCTTCGGCTTATGGGGCCTTGAAGAAAGGTGTTGGGGTGGTGGGATGGAAACACCTTGCTGCCACAGAGAAGCAGAGGCCAGTCTAATGGGGAATAGGACTGAGTGTGTGTGTTGTTCTGTGTTGAGAGCTATGCATTCCCTGGGATGCTTGCCGAATTTAGGCCCTCTCCATTCTTCTGGCTGTGTTTTTGTGTTCAGTGCTCTGCTTAGAGATCTTGCTGCCCTCATTTACTCCTGTGCTTTCCCCTTTGCCTCCTCTCATTCCCAACCCCTGGGCCTAGCTCTCTGTGTCTCTGAATTACCAGCCCTTTCCATCTTCCTGGCTTGACAGTTCAGTTTGTGGACCCTTTCTGCCTTGTCTTCTGCCTTTTCTTTTGCTTTGCTTCCCTCCTGTGCTCCTCCCTCAACTGCCTTTTCTTCCCTGCTGGCTGCTTCTTGATGTTGTCGCTCTCTCTCTCCCACGCACTCCTCCCTCTCCCTGATCCCCAGGTCAGGCCCTCTTCGGCCTGAACAGCCTTGGTTACCCCGCACCCCCACCTCTTACATGTTCTCTGTTCATCATCCCTTCTCCCCTTTCCTTTCAGACCACTCTCTTGGGTTCTCATCCAGAGCTTTCTATACGTCTCTGTCCCCCATTGTTCACTACTGACCTGTTTCTTCTCTGTGCCTGAACTATGCCTTTTAGTTCTGGGGATTCCTGAGACCTTCTCTTCTCCAAGTTACCTTCTCTCTTCTTCCTCCTGAGTTCTCTTGGGACATAGGTTGGGGAGGAGCGGAGAACAGTCGGCAGGTTGTGAGATTTGAGAGTTAGAACTGGTATCGCAAGACCTTGTGAGATGCATTGGGAGTGGGGAGGCTGCAGATATTTCACCAAGATGGGGAGGAGGTTACTGAGCTTGGGGATGATGAGCAGGAGGAAGCATAGTAGGGGCCAGTTCTGGGCTGGTCTCACAGTGAGACCATTCTGGCATATAGAAAATTGAGAGAGAACAGAAAATTTAAATTCCTGGGACAGGGGTCAGACTGGGATGAGTCTGAAATCAGGACAGCAAGTTGAGTCAATTGAGAGGAAAGAAAGTAAACCCTGGAGGTGGAGAGGTGGTACAGTTTCCCCCCCCCCCAAACTCTTGGTGCTTCAAGAAGTACAGGAATGATGGGGGGCTTTTAAGGAGGGAGACAGAGAGACGGGATCATGATAGGGGTAGTTAGGACCATGCAAGGGAGAGAAGGAGCCCCAGCGGATATGCTGGAGGCTCTGAGTATGGGAGGGAGGGTCAGGACAAGGCCCGAGCTAAGGAATAGGGGACACAACAGTTTTCAGGAGACAAGAATGTACTGAGAAGGGAACTGTGATTTGGGGAAAGAATGTTATGGTTTGAAGATGGGGTGAGGTAAAGTGGCCCTGCTCTCTCCAAGGAACTGAAGTGGTGGTGGATGGAGGATAATGGCTGGAGATTGCTAAGGGATGGAGCTGGACATTGGCACAGGGACAGGGAGTGGGTATAGTGGAGGCTAGGATTAGATAGAAGAAGGAACTTGAAAGATAGGACTGGTATATATGGCAAGTGTGGGAGGGGATGGAGAGAAGGATGGGAAGCAGATTAAGGTAGTCAGGTTGAAGATGGTACCTGGGAAGAAGGATGGGGTTGGGGAATGAGGATAGGTTCCATGGGGTGGACCATGAACGTGTGGATGAGATGTTGACCGTTAGTGGCTATTGGTTGGACAATAGCATTTGCTGAGGTTCGAATGGCTGAGGGATATTGTTCATTGATTTACAGGTATCGCGTCTGTTTTAGAGCTTGGAAATGGTAATTAGCTTTGAGAAATTAGCAGTAAGGGAGAGGTGAATGGACCTCATTAGAAGGGAAGAGTCAGAAGGAGTCTGGGGAGTCATTGATAAATGCTTTGTGCTTGGTAGGTTGCAAATAAATACGGAGGAGGTAGGTTGAGAGAAAGAGGGAAGAAGGAGATGGGGCCCCCCTTTAGGAGCGAAGAGTGAGAAAGAATGGGGGGGTCACTGATTAATACCTTATGGTAACTTGCAAAAAATGCTTAAGGAGGTATAGGTTGCAGACCCTGGAAGGAGGCTTTGGCCGCCTCCTTTTATTGCCACAGCAACGGGGGTTTCGTTGCTCTGGCAATTGGGGAAGCCCTTAGGACCTGCCTAAATCTGGCTCCTCCCTGAATCCTGGTCTGACGTCATGAGTTGGGTTATACCCCGCTTTAACCCTTTCCTCAGTGAAGCTGGTTAGGGAGATGAGAACGGGACGGGTTGCTACGTCTCCAAGACCTTTGCACAGTGCAGACGAGGGGCTCGGGAGAGGGAGGAAGGGAGGCCATTTGTTCCGAGCTGTGCCTAGCAACCAACGGAAGGGACTTCTTGGCTGGGGTTCTAGGGCTGGGCTCCGTGGCGGAGAGGTGCTCTCCCTGCTCCCCAGACCACGCCCATCTCTCTCTCCCCTTGTCGTCCTGACAACCGGGCCTCCAGGAGGTGGGTCTTCCCAAGCTTTGGCTGGGCTGTGGTTCTGTTGCCAGGCAACAGGGTCCCCAGAGGAAGGGGTGAATTAGATGGCTGGTGGGTGAGAGGGAAGAAAGGCCTTGCAGCCTGGGGGAACCCCAGATTCCAAGGCGCAGGGATTATTAGGGCAGATGTGTGTGAAGGTGAGGAACAGACCTTTGGCTCGAAAGGCCTCTGGATCTCTGTGGAGAGATAGGGCAGGAAGGCGGCCAAGCAGAACCGGGCTAGACCCAGTGGACCTAAGCCCCGGGGTGTATATGTGTAGCACATAAGGCCCATAACACCCCTGCGGTGATACATCCGGTGAGAAGCTTTCCCTGCTCCAGCCTGCCCCTCCCTGCTCACTCTTTGCCATCTGCTGCTCCTAGACTGGCTGTCACTCTCTTCTTCCTTCGCTTTCCTCTCCTTCCACATTCAGAGGGCCTTGGCCAGGTCGAGCTAGGTTCATGTACATGGGCCTGTGTGGATGGATGTAACCTTGAGGGGTCCCGGAGGTGGAGCAAGTTGGGTTAAGAGGATGAAAGGAATCAGTGGGACTCTTCATTGCCACCTCTTCATCTCTTATTTCCCCCTCACAGGCCAACTCACCCCCTGTGATTGTCAATACAGATACCCTAGAAGCCCCAGGATATGTGAGTTGTTTAGATTTTGGTGACATTTCAGGCAGGAGGGAGAGAGGGAGGGTATGGGTCTCCATTTCAGGTTTGTTTGTGGGGGAGGCACATTCATGGGGGCATGTTTGTTTTATTCAGGGGCAGGTTCTTAGGAGTGTCTGGCTCACTGTTTTTTGTGTTTCTGGCCCGCTGGAGTTGCAGGTGAATGGAACAGAGGGGGAAATGGAATACGAAGAGATCACGTTAGAAAGGGTGAGCAGGCGCTTCTCTCCCAGTTCCTCTGGTCTGTGCTTATTTCTGCCCATGTTTTCTAGGTGGTCAGTTCTTAACCCTGCCACTTCCTACTCTGGATAAACCTCCTCTCCCCTGTTGTTTTTGCCCAGTTTGTGTGTGTGTGTGTGTGTGTGTGTGTGTGTGTGTGTGTGTGTGTGTACTGATTTTTTCTTTCTTTTTCGCCCAGGGTAACTCAGGCCTGGGCTTCAGCATCGCAGGTGGCACTGACAACCCACACATCGGTGATGACCCATCCATTTTCATTACCAAGATCATTCCTGGAGGGGCTGCAGCCCAGGATGGCCGCCTTAGGTGGGGAGAGGAGGCTGGGGTTTGGATTCTGGTTGCTAGGACAGTGAGGGCTGGGGCAGCAGGAAGCTCCTAGCTCAGGCCCACCTTTCGTTCTCCAGAGTCAATGATAGCATCTTGTTTGTAAATGAAGTGGATGTGAGGGAGGTGACTCACTCAGCTGCAGTGGAGGCCCTCAAGGAAGCAGGCTCCATAGTCCGCCTCTACGTCATGCGCAGGAAGCCCCCAGCTGAGAAACTCATGGAAATCAAACTCATCAAGGGACCAAAAGGTAATAACCCTGTCTCCCCATCTGCACACCCTTCAGATTTCCAGTTACCTGGGTACCTCTACTTATGCTCTCTCCTCCTTCCAGGTCTTGGCTTTAGCATCGCAGGGGGTGTTGGGAACCAGCATATACCGGGAGATAATAGCATCTATGTGACAAAGATCATCGAAGGGGGTGCAGCTCACAAGGATGGGAGGTTGCAGATTGGAGACAAAATCTTGGCGGTGAGGTCCCTTATGATTCTTCTGGCACACACTTGTGTTTCCCTTACTGGCCTTGGAAACCTGGGCTTTGCTTTAACTTCCGGTCAGTATGTCTGTCTTGGCTGATTTTTGCCGTCTCTGAGCTTTGCTTTCCTTGATCTCAGGTCAACAGTGTGGGACTGGAGGATGTCATGCACGAAGATGCCGTAGCAGCCTTGAAGAACACATATGATGTTGTGTATCTAAAGGTGGCCAAGCCCAGTAATGCCTACTTGAGTGACAGCTATGCTCCTCCAGACATCACAACCTGTGAGAGCCCTCAGAACCCCAAGAGCTCCTATTACCCATTTCAGTTAGCTCCTTGTTTGTTTTTAGTTAGCTCCTTGTTATCTCATTTTTTTCCTCTTTGATATTCCATGTAAAATAGCCAGAATCTCTGTGTTACTTGCTATAACTGGAGAGAAAAGAATCAGTATACATGATCTAAAGATAGTTTAAAGAATTAAAGAAAGAGAATTTGCTTCCAGAAGACATAAATAAGGCCCACCTGATTTTATGGCCAACTGTCTTAAATTCTCGGGGAGTAAATGATTATGTTCTTTCTGAGGAGAGAAATAGATAAGTTTCTTATTATAAAAGCATTTCTGGGGTCGGGCCAGAGAGATAGCATGGAGGTAGGGTGTTTGCCTTGTACGAAGAAGAATGGTGGTTCGAATCCCGGCATCCCATGTGATCCCCTGAGCCTGCCAGGAGTGATTTCTGAGCATAGATCCAGGAGTAACCCCTGAACGCTGCTGGGAGTGACCCTAAAACAAAAAAAAAATGCATTTCCAGGGTCACAAGGTTAATGTGAAAAAGGGACCATATAGGGGCCAGAGAGGTAGCATGGAAGTAGGGCATTTGCTTTGCATGCAGAAGGACTGTGGTTTGAATTCCAGCATCCCATATGGTCCCCAAGCTTGCCAGGAGTGATTTCTGAGCATAGAGCCAAGAGTAACCCCTGGGCTATGTCAGGTGTGACCCCCCCCCCAAAAAAATAAAACCTAGCAAAAAAACAAACAAAAAAAAAAAAAAGAAAAAGGGACCACATAGACTAGCTTTACTTATTAATTGAGATGTGTTTATAATAACATAGTATTGTAATAAGGGAATAACATTGTTATAGATTAGTTAATTTTGGAAAACTAAAAGGTGGATGGATATTAGGAAATCTCTGGCTGTGATTCATTGTATTAAAGAGATAAGGGAGCGGCTGGAGTAATAGTTTAGTGGATAGGGCACTTGCCTTGCATTCAACTGACCTAGGTTTCATCCCACACACCCAATATATTCTCGTTACCTGTTATCCCAGAGGTTAGCTAGGAGTAAGCCCTATGCAATGCTAGGTGTGGTCCCCACCCCCCCCCCTTAAAAAATGGGGCTGGAGAGATAGGGTGTTTGTCTTGCATGCAGAAGGACAGTGGTTTGAATCCCTGCATCCCAAATGGTCCCCCAAGCCTGCCAGGAGTGATTTCTGAGCATAGAGCCAGGAGAAACCCCTGAGCGCTGCTGTGTGTGACCTGAAAACCAAAAAAAAAACCCAAAATAACCCAAAAACCAACCAAAAATAGGCACCAGTTAAAAAAATAGCTTTATTTAAACACTGTGATTACAAACATGATTGTAGTTGGTTTCAGTCATAAAAGAATGCCCACCCACCCCTGGAGTGGAATGATGGCGCAAGCTGCCTTGCTACATGCTAACCTAGAATGGATTTCAGTTTGATTCCCCTGTGTACCATATGGTCCCCCAAGCCAGGAACGATTTCTGAGAGCATACCCAGTAAGTAATTCCTGAGTGTCACTGGGTATGGCCCCAAAACCAAAAAATGTCAAAAGAATATCCCCCTTTACCAATGCAACATTCCCATCACCAATGCCCCCATCTCCCTCCCCCCACCTGTATTCAAGACAGGCTTTCTACTTCCCTCACCCATTGACATTGTTTTTTTGTTTGTTTGTTTTTGGTTTTGGTTTTTGGGTCACACCCAGCAGTGCTTAGGGGTTACTCCTGGCTCTAGGCTCAGAAATCGCTCCTGGTAGGCTCGGGGGACCATATGGATGCTGGAATTTGAACCACCATCCTTCTGCATGCAAGGCAAATGCCTTACCATGCCATCTCTCTGGCCCCTCATTGACATTGTTATGATAATTCTCAGTGTAGTTATTTCTCTAACTGCACTCATCACTCTTTCTGGTGAGCTTCATTTCGTGAGATGATCCTTCTGGCACTCATCTCTGAGAATTATTTAAATAATGTCTTTTATTTTTCTTAAAACTCATAGATGAATGAGTCTATTCTGTGTGTGTCTCTCTCTGACTCATTTTACTCAATATAGTAGATTCCATGTACATCCATGTATAGGAAACGTTCATGAATTCATCTCTCCTGACAACTGCATAATATTCCATTGTATACACAGTTTCTTTAGCCATTCATCTGTTGAAGGGCATCTTGGTTGTTTCCAACTAAGTGCTACAACGAATATAGGCGTGAGGAAGGGAATTTTGTATTGCATTTTTGTGTTCCTAGGGTATATCCCTAGGAGTGGTCTCGCTGGTGCGTATGAGAGCTCAATTTCCAGTTTTTTGAGGAATCTCCATATTGTTTTTCATAAGGGCTGGACTAGACTGCAATCCCACCAGGAATGAGACTTCCTTTCTCCCCACATCCCCTCCAGCACTGATTGTTCTTGTTCTTTTTTGTTTGTTGGTTTGTTTATTTTGTTTTTGGGTCACACCCAGCAGCACTCCGGGGTTACTCTTTTTTTTTTTTTTTTGGTGTTTGGGCCACACCCAGTGACACTCAGGGGTTACTCCTGGCTATGCGCTCAGAAGTCGCTCCTGGCAGGCACGGGGGACCATATGGGAACCGGGGGATCAAACCGTGGTCCGTCCTAGGCTAGCGCAGGCAAGGCAGCAGGCACCTTACCTCCTGCGCCACCTCCCGGCTCCCAATGGGGTTACTCTTT
>PVKC010052424.1:0-10272 GCA_004027635.1 Crocidura indochinensis | reverse complement strand
GCATTAACTATTATTTTTCTACATTCTTGTCATCACTGGATATAGTTTACATTTGTCATTTAGTCCTGAAGCTAAATGTATCTATTGATTATTTATATTTCTTCTCCTAGGTATTCTTTTCTTTTAAAAAATAAGGGGGGCCAGAGTGATAGTGCTGTGATAGGGTGGGTTTGATCCCAGCATCCCATGTGATCCCCAAATCTGCTAGGGGCAATTTCTAAGCACAGAGCTAGGAGTAACCTGAGTGGCATCAGGTGTGATCCATAAAAAAAATAAAAAATTAAAAAATATAACATTACATAATTTTGTGCATTTCTGAAAATTTTTTTTGATTTATCAGAATTCTTTAAAATATTATTAAGATGAATTTTTGGAAGTAATATATGCTGTAGATCATTCTTCACAGTACATCCCTCCTTTTAACCTTAAATTTAAAAAAGGATATGCAAAATTCTATGACATAAAATCTCTCCCTTTTAATTTCTTTTCCTGGATTTATTGATTTATGTGGAGAGTGAGGTGTGGAAGATTATGTCTGACCCAAAATGCTCAGAAGATCCAGGGCAAACCCATATGATTTTCAGACAACAATGATTTTCAGTGTGAGGGCCTGAGAATGTGGTAGTGTTTGGGTGCTGTGATAAAGGGGTTTATTCATGTCACTTATGTCTTGTGTCACTTGTGACCTTCAGAGCTACAACACACAGTGCTTAGGGGGCCAAGTGCAAGATATGAAACTGGTGTTGACCACATGCTAGACACATACTCTACATCTACAGGTTCCATATATTTAGTGTTTTTTAAAAAATTATTTATTTATTTATTTATTTATCTGTTACCACAGGGCTCAAAGAATACCACTTAGGTCCTCACATTGAACCATACATGACAATGTTTTCTGCCACCAATTTTGCATTGAGTCATTTTTCCTGGCTTTGAGAATGGAGGACAGTGAAATCAATAACATTGTGATCTAGAATTCTCAAAATGGGGAGTACAATATGACTGAAAATCTTGTTCAAATGGAAACTTCTTGTTCTTGAAAGTATTTTTCAAATGAAACACCTCTTTATGTATATTTTCCCACTGATACAATGAAAAACATTCAATTATTTTGTTGATTAAAGCTTATGGGACGATCATAAAAATTTTAGAGTCCAAAGTTAAGAAGTTTAAAAATGAAGCATTTTGAGAGACATTTGGAATTTATTTTATTTTATTTTAATTTAGTTTATTTTTCACACATCTGAAAAATGTGTTTTTGTTATGGAAGGGAAACAGCATGTGGATTACTAGTTGAAGATCTTTTATAAATTGTGCTTCAGTTGAACCAATTTTTCCTTCAGACAGTTTCTATTTACATGTCTATTTCTATTCTCTATAAAGCTCATTTTATCAGTAAGCATGCAGTTTGCATTTTCAGTTTGTATTTTTCCAGTTGTATGCCTTCTAAAACCATGCAGATTTTTTTGTAGACCTTGGGGACTTGTCCCAATTATGTCCCTTTCTATGTCTTTCCAATTGGCCTAGGCCAACTCTTGAGTGCACAACATACTAACAGGATGGCTTATTGTTTTGTTCTCTTTGTGAAAGATAATTTAGCTAATGCCATGTGTGACGTGGGCATTTTCTGAACAACATATTCCTTTTCAGGGTCTTTCGCTGTTAACAATGTTAAAGTACTTGAGAGTGTAATAGTGCTGCTTCATTTTGCACAGGAAACAACTCTACTACATACATTCTTACCACCATTTAAAATATACCAATGCATTTCACACTGCAGTTCCAACCAAAGTAAGCAGCTTAGCAGAAATGTAAAAATCTTAATTTTCAAAATTGGAGAAAATGATGGGCTGTCTTGCTAAGATTTTCATTCCTATCTTTCTAAGTCCCAATGACTTCCGCAACTCAGTAAGACCTGCATCAAGTATGGTACACCTAAACCAGACCCTTGGAGCTAACTGTTAATTAATTTTTCTTAACTCTGAGCAAAACCTCTAAGGTTCAGTTTCTGTCATGAATCTAAGAGACCTTTGAGAGAGGAGTCAGGGTGAGGTCTCCAGAGCAGTAAAATTTTAATTGAGGCTATTGAACTTTTACATGCACACTAGTTTCTGCCTTCCTTCCCAATCTCCTTGTACCAGGCAGGTGGTGGCTAGTGAAACCCTCCTGGGAGAGAAGTAAGGTGCCTGCATGCACAATTGGTGTCACACTACCAGAATGAGCATTTCAGCCTGCAAGTTTATTAGTTCTTTGTTTCTTTCTTTATATTCTAACAAGAATTCAATAGGCAGTTAAACAGAGTAAGGCCCTTAGCAAATGACCGAATTCAGTAGGAGAAATCTTTAGAGCAGAGTATAGTCACAGTATCTATGACAACAGACCGCCAAAATGTGAAGCTATATTAGAAAGACTGGATAAGCTCCTTCTGTTAGTAATGTGTCTGGTCTCAGCTCAAAGGTCAGTTCTTTAGAGAATAATAGCAGAATGCCAGTGCATTCATTTCTTGTCACTATTCTAATGAATTATCAAAAATGCAGTGGCTCAAAACAACAACAAATTATCATCCGACAGTTCTGGAGGTTAGAATCAGAAATAGAACTCAGTAGGCACACATCAAGGTGTTGGCAGGGCTTTGTTGCTTCTAGTTTTAGGGGGAAATTACTTATTTCCCTTGAGAGGTATCCAGTGTTCCTTGGCTTTTCAACCTCCAAAGTCTGTTCTTCAAATCTCTGTAACTTGGTAATTCATTTCCCCTTTTCTGTATTTATTTATTTATTTTTAGAGGGGCTGGTCTTGCCCAGAAGTAAAAAAGTGCTAATGCTAGCTCTCTGGGCTAGCTTTCTGGATGTGAAGGTTTGGTATATTTGTGTCTGAAGCCAGGAATGGAACATGAGCATGCAAAGATATAGCCTTCAAACCATACATTATCTCTGCAACTCCCCTTTCTGTGTACAAAGAATCCTGGAATTATATGGTATTCCTTGTGGAAATCCAAGACAATCTCTTTAAATTCAGTTAGTATAAAAGCTTTTTTTTTTAGCCATACCCGGTGATGCTCAGGGGATACCCCTGGCTATGTGCTCAGAAATCACTCCTGGCTTGGGGGACTATATGGGATGCCCAGGATCAAACCATGGTCCATCCTAGCTCAGCCACCTGCAAGCCTTAATGCTGCACCATTGCTCCAGTACCAATTTAAAATCTTAATTCTAAATGCAGACTTAATGTCTCTGATCACACCTGATACTATATTTAGGAGATCTGAATATTAGGATACAAATGTCCTTGAAGAAACATATTTTACTCCCACCCTTAGTAGTCTGGAATACTTTTGTCCATGATTAAGAAAATATTAAGACATTCATAAAGAATGGGGAATATAAAAACAGAAAAAACACTGTTTCTGGGGGGCTGGAGGATAGCATGGCAGTAGGGTGTTTGTCTTTCATGCAGCTGACCCAGGTGCAATCCCAAGTATCCCATATGGGCCTGCCAGGAGAGATTTCTGTGTGCAGAGCTAGGAGTAACTCATGAGCACTGCCAGATATGGCCTCCCCCCCCCAAAAAAAAAGCACTGATGCTTCAAAAGTACTTTTTGTTTAAACTTTTGCAGTGTTAACCCTCATCATACACTCAAAATGCAAAGTCTTCATGACCAATAATTGAAGGTTCACAAAATTAGGAAGTAGGATCATTTTCTACTGACATTCAGGTTTAACGAGAATACCTTGGATTTAATGACAACTGCATACTTTTGGCAGCAAGGGGTATGAAGTGATAGGGAGAAATAAAACAAAAGAAACTGTCCTAGTGCCAGAGCCTAAGGAAAGACAAAGAGTGAGGTCTAAACTATACCTGGCAAAATTTGCCCATCCCCTCCAGACTCATTTCACTCACGAATCTGAAATCCTAGTCTTTGTTCTCTGTAGCTTTATTGTGTTTTGAATAGCCACACACATCACCTTTGGAGTCTCATGCCACCTTACATGAGCTTAGTAAAAAAAATCTATACTTCTGTTATATTCTTATTGATTTATATGGCTAATAGACTCCAGGCTGAGAGGCAAGAATCCAATCTGTTCTCACCTCTCCATTTCCAATGCTCTAAAATCCAAGACTCTCTATTCACCCCAGTTCATGAAATAGCCTCCATTCTGGTGTCCTTGATTTCTCTGTACACCAGCACAATCCATTTTCCACACAGAACCCAAATTATCATTTTAATAAATGTAAGCTAGATCACAATGCCTCTTTAAGGCTTTTTGATATGTTATCAAAGAACATTTTATCTGAACACTGTTCAGAGCCAAATACATACACACATACACACACACACACACACACACACACACATACCACCACCACCATCACCACCAAACACAAAGTCCCTCCATGTGAGTTTCCTTACACCTCTATCTATACTACTGTTTATTTGTTTGTTTTGTTTTTTACTTTCTCCACTCACCATGTTCAAACCACATGGTTCCTATTCTCAGAATACCCCAAGTTCAGAATTTGGCTCTGACCATAGTCTCCACCTGAAAATTCTGCCTTTCTTTACCCCTACATTGCTTACTCCTACAAATCCATCTGACTAAAATCCACTCCCTCAGATATCAAATATGGACATTGAGCATCACTTCTCTAATGATTTCTATTTCATCATGTTTCTACAGTATTTAATTTTATTTATCTAAGTATGAGAGGCTTCTTATTCTGGATGTGATCTCTGATTTGCCTATTCCCAACCTCCCTCCCCACAGGTACATTTTTTAAATATATAATTAAGAATCATATGAGTCTACCCACATGATTATGGTCCAAAAGAGCAAGAAATGTCAGACTCATAGTAGAGACATAATTAATTTGTTGAATAAAAAAATTTGAGCATGTAAGTTTGAGAGGCATTTTTTTTGCTTGTTTGTCTTGGAGTCACACCTGGTGAGACTCAGGGGTTAGTCCTGGCTCCACACTCAGAAATCACTCCTGGATTGGGGGTTGGGAGACAATATGGATGCTGGGGGATCGAACCGAGATTTGTCCTAGGTCAGCTGCTCACAAGACGAAATCCCTACCGCTGTGCCACCACTCCAGCCCCAAGAGGCATCTTTATTTTATAAAATAGTTTTTACCAGAGCAATCCATGTACAGCAATCCATGTACAGCAATCCATGTACATATTTTATCTGTCCTCTCATCTTTACAAGAACTAGGGTTAATTACAAACATCACTCTAAACTAACAGTTTCACTATTGACATGCAAATTAAAAAAATAAAACTAATATTTTAAAGTGCAGCTACTATGTAAAGTGATACCAACCCTTAATAAAACAAAATAACAATAATCCAAAAGCTAATTCTTCTTTGTACAGCTTCAATCTCGGTTTGACCCCAGCATTACATATTATACCCCAAATGAGGCCAGAAATAATCCCTGAGCACAGAATTGAGAGTCATCCCTGAGTAGCACTAAATGTGTTCCAAACTCAAATAATGATGATTTTGATTATTATTCTGATGAATATGTTAGTCATTAAGAGTATTTGCCTTATTAGAGTACAGTCTCAATTAAATACAAAGTACCACCACATACCTTAGCATGAGTCTGGAAGCTTTGATTTTTGAGCCTGACAGCTCTTGTCTGTGATTACCTGCAGTCAAGCAACACTTGGTTGCACCATAAAAATAAGTGTGTAAGAAACAGAAAGGGCTGTGGCCCTCCAGTACACATTAAAACTCATGATGTGGGAGCACCACAGTCAAGAAGTGAAGAGATTTCTCTTCTTGACTGTGTGACAATGTGTGAATACTGTAGCAATCCTCAGCAACTACTACATCCAAAATTTAAAACTTAACTATAGGGTGTGACTCCATGCAGGCACATGCACACAGCTAAAAATATGAAAACCACAGTGGGCGTCTTACCTAGTATATGAGTGTGACAGGCATATATTTGATGATTCCCAGGCATGTCTAAAACTAAGCAAGTGGGAGATGAAGGAAGCTTAAAAAAATAATAGTTTAAATAAAAATTATGGAGTCATAGTTGTAGTTCAGTGAGAGTATATGTATTATATATGTAAAGCCAAGTAAATTCTCAGAAAACTACACATACACATTATTCCTATCTCATTAACCCATAAAGATCTTAACTATGTCACTATTTTTTTTATCAGAACTCTTCTCTCCACAACCTGTAGCAGCGAACCATGGGTCATACAAAAACTCCAGGCAATACAATTAAAAATACTTATGTAAAAAATTGTAAAGTCAGGTCTCCACAGGACCTGACTTTATTCTCTTCACTTGCCATCTCACTTTCCATCCTTCGGTGCTATTTATAATAAATCTTTGGATCTGTGATGCTTTGTTAACCACTCATGTCCTCTAAAACAAATTCACCACATTTCAACATTGTCTTTTTTCAGTTCAGGCACAGCGGCTTAACTGTTACTCTAGAAAAACAACCTCATGCTCCTAATTCCAAGTTTTGCTCTTAATTTTTTAATCCAACTTCCTAGACATTCTCCCTAGATGTGTCCTCATCTCATCACTTATTCCAATATTCCTCAGTTTCCTTGATGTGGAAATTTTTACCATGTAGCAATGAAAAATAAAGCCACATGCTCTAAAAGATGGAAAAAATTCAAGTTTATTTCACCAGATGATTCCCTGAGCTCATGCTCCAAAGACTGGACCCTAAAAATAATTTTATAGGATAGCTGATGGCAGGAAGTCATGGATGTATTGCCCTTGCAAGCAGCTGGGAGAAAAGTATAGAATCAGAAAATCTCAAGCATGTTATCAACAGAGCAAGGACAAGTCCATCTCTAAGACCTGAGCACACTTGTTGCATAGTCCCAAGTTAAAAAAGTCACTAAGTGAGACTGAGACTGAACTTGAAGACAGCTTGAAGACACCTTGAATAATTCCTGTGCTTTTGTTATGTCAATCAGTCTTAGCTGCTTCATTGGCAGGTCTGACCACTGGTATTAGTATGCCTGATCACTCTCCTCACTGAGGCCAGGCCTCCATACCTTCCTTAATTGCCCACTTATCTCCAATCTCTTTCTGGTTTGCT
This sequence comes from Crocidura indochinensis, assembly GCA_004027635.1. Taxonomy (NCBI): domain Eukaryota; kingdom Metazoa; phylum Chordata; class Mammalia; order Eulipotyphla; family Soricidae; genus Crocidura; species Crocidura indochinensis. Next base: position 3,187 of record PVKC010052424.1, on the reverse strand, counting down.
TAGTTTGGGTCCTAAGTAAGAAACCCACTACACCTCTACTTAGTGACTTGGGCTTGCTAATGGTTCTTTCACCTCTCCATGTGTAGAAATACAGGCAGCAGATACTTGTCATTTGGGATACAGAACAAATGCTGTCGGAGCAAGAGATCACCCCAGAGCTGTTTCATAGTAAACTGGCACACATTGCTATGTGATTTCCTGGGAACACTATATTTAGATCTCTCTAAATACTCTCAGATGTCTGAGTGTCGGAGCTATTACTAATCATATTCCACCACATTATCTCAAGTGGCCATATTGCACTAATATGCCCCAAGCATTTGAGAATGGGCCTTTCTTTCTATGTCCCTCCCTGACTGCTCCCAGAATTCCCTGGTTTGCTTTCTGAACATTAGGAGTTTTGAAGCAAAGAAATGGAATATGCCTTTTCTCCTCTCATTGCATCACTTTGCTAGAGCTGGTCTTTATCCCAAAAGCCTGTCTGCACTTCCTTACTAAAACAACCAGAGAACTCCCTATCTCAAAGCAGCTTTGGTAAAGAGGCAACTGTACTTCAATACTCCTGATTCCTTATCTGTATCACGCTCTCTTTCCTGCCTATGCTTTTGCTTAAGCAGTGCCTGCCACCCCTTTCTCCATATCTGTCTAACTTCCCCTTCTTCAAGACTGAATGCTGATGAGACATTTTCCAAAAAATGCTTTTTGAATTCCTATGCTAAGTAAAGTGTACTCCTAATTGCAGGCTCAGATCCAAGCACTTATCACATTTTAGTAAAGAGACCAGTGGCCTCTTTATATATTCAAAATTCCCAAGATAAGCAGGATTTCCTCTTACTCATCTGTATATTCTGTCATCATAGTGTGTCCTTCCTTCCTTCCTTCCTTCCTTCCTTCCTTCCTTCCTTCCTTCCTTCCTTCCTTCCTTCCTTCCTTCCTTCATTCCTTTCTCATTCCAATTTATTTTGTTGGTGGATATATTACACCCTGTAGTGCTCAAGAACTACTTCTAGCTCAGTTTTTGGGGGGTTGCTTCTGGCAGTTCTCAGGGGAACCTTGAGTATAGAACCCAGGCCTCCTACATGGAAAAATATATGTTCAGTCTGCTGAGTTCTCTCTTCCATTCACAATAAGTATATTTTAATTAAACTAAATAATCTCTATGGATCAATCAACATATTCTATTTTAATCATCTATAAAATAAATCTCATCAAAGCCCAAGAGACTATAACATCTCTTTAGAGAGGAATTATGGCTCATAACTTTGTATTTCCTATATTCCATGAGTAGTGTGAGATGAAACAATTTTTCTAAGGGGAGTTGATTATGGGCCCTAGTGTTTTGGTATTGAATCATGCACAAAGGAGTTGTATAGAAATGTTATATTAAGAATATCTTATCTGGGGCTTTTTGGCTGAAACTGATGCTGAGGCTTTTGGCTTCAGTCTTGATCTCTGAATAAAGCTGGATTTTCACCAAAAAAAAGAATATTTTATCTGAAAGTAATATATATTCTACCAAGCCTTAAGCAATTGGGATATAATAAACAGGGGAAAGAGGAAAAAATCATAGTTGTGGGGGGAGAAATAGAGAGAAAAGAGAAACTCCCCAACTACAGTCCAAGTGCATTTTGAAAATGTAAAATGCTGCCTGCAAAGTGCTTTAGGAAGCAACCTGTAAGATGGAAAGACCTCAATAGCCTCCTGTACCTACAGAGTGGAATTGAATCGAAAATGCGTGTTAGCACTGCAGACCCAGTAAGTCAGGTGAGTCAGAGGACCTAGAGGGACGTGATACTTTTAGAGCTCTCAAAGACAGTGAGCCCAAGGGAGCAACTGTCTATCATCCCGTGGAAGCTGTAATTAACAATTAAACACAGGCACAAAAGCCACACATCCACATTCCTTATCGAATGAAACTTATTTGGGGAGCTTATTAAATTCATGACTTCAATTTAATTCAATTATTCAACAATTTCCTAGGTAAAGTAATTAGCCAGTAATTAATGTTTACATATTAGACAGAGTAAATGTTTAGCATAAACACAGGAATAAAAAGAAAAGAGAGGTGATATAGGAAGCCAAGTCAAGGAGGCCTGCGGGACAATACAACAGATAGAGGACCTGTCTTGCTTGCAGCAGACCCAGGTTCAATGCCTGGCATTCTATGACCCTCTAAACCACAATAGGAGTGATCCCTGGGCACAGGGCCAGAAATAAGTCCTGAACACTGCCTGATGTGCCTCCACAAAAACAATATCAACAATAACAATAAAAACAACAAAGATTTTAAGCCAAGTGCATTCATTAAATTCCTTTTTTTTTGTTTTTGTTTTTTTTGGTTTTTGCGCCACACCCGGTGATGCTCAGGGGTTACTCCTAGCTATTCACTCCGAAGTCGCTCCTGGCAGGCACGGGGGACCATATGGGGAACCAGGGGATCGAATCGTGGTCCGTCCTAGGTTAGCGCAGGAAGGCAGGCACCTTACCTCCAGTGCCACCACCCGGCCCCCATTCATTAAATTCTAATAGTCATTAGTTAAATATATTGTCTGAGAGTTTGAAATTTGAAGATCCTGAAAGTATGCTTTGGATCATTATGTCCCCCAAACTACTTATAGACAACATTTTAAAAATATTTTATAATCAGGAGTATAGGCACAGTTTCTGATGTCCACTCAACTAAGCAAAATTCAAAATTGCCTTTTCATTTCAAGGTAAATTCACCAAATGAATTCCAGGTCTAGAGGATGTCCACACTTTTTAGACTTTACTACCCATGGCCATAACTTTAAAAAAAGCTACAGCTAAGAGCCATTATTCAGACAACAGGTTTCTATGCCTGTCAGGGAGGTTTGCATCTGGATTTAGTAACACTGCAACTTCCTCATTTCCTGGAAAGCAAACACCTTCCTGCTGTCTTTTGTGTTGGTATTACTTCTTTATTTTCACTTATCTATTTCTATTAAAGTAACTATTTTTTATTTTAATTTAGGAATACATTTTTCCTTGCCTTGATTTGTACTAGAATAAACTCTAAATTCCTTCACAGTGATTACCATCAGTACATATGATAATGAGATAGCGAGACAGCTATGCCTGCAATTTTCAAGAGAAATTGGTCTTTCCTTCATTTAAAAAAAAGAAGCATTAGAGCCTCAATCTCTGCCAGGCAGGATACAGAATTCAT
>PVKC010052423.1:0-10257 GCA_004027635.1 Crocidura indochinensis | reverse complement strand
TGTCGATGGCCTTCAAGGGGCCCTGGTCTTACCATCCTGGCAAGAAGACACCACCACCGCCAAAAAGGATAAAATAAGTTTTTATTTATAGTCTTATAGTAAAGGGGGAAGCCTTAACTTGCAAGACAATTCTTCGGCAGTATGTACAACATACTTTTTATTTCCATGGAATGGAATCAAACACGGACTGAGACTACAGAGTATACACTAGAGGTCAGCAAATGCTGGGAACGGAGTAGGAAAGAGACGAAGAAATGAAGCCTAAACACACAAAACCCTTCGCTGGGATCTGCCGACGGCAGCCAGAACTAGGGCTGGATCGCACAACGGGACGGGTTCGAGGGCAGTCAGGGAGTGGGGAGAGGACTGGGACAGGTCCGCACTGGTATGCGAGTTTAGTACCAGGTAAATTGCTCTTGGTTTGTTTGTTTTTTTATATACAAAATCAGTTGGCTCTATTTCTTAGAAATACACACGGAAAGAAAGGAAGATTTGATCATTACTTTATGCATCTGTCGCTTTGCAATACCGACTTCATCAGAAATAGGAAAGATTCATTCAGATTCAAATTTCAGTAGCAGGAAATAAATATCAAAACATTATCACTGGCTCTCAATACAAAACCTCTACCCACACCCGATTCTTCCTCCCCATCCCGTTCCCCTACTGCCACCCTCTGGTGGCCCCCCACTCACTACGGCCACCTGTCCCACACACATACCACACGAGGGTCACGTGGCCCTCCCTAAGGCTGGCTGAGAGAAGCTGGAGTGGAACAGGCCAAGGACTCTGTGCTGCAAATCTGTTCCTAATTCCTGTTACACCACAAACTTCTTCAAGGATCTGGTCTTTCAACAGGAGCAACAAACAGCTTTTTAGAAATAAAAAACAAAAACAAAAAACAAAAACAAAAAAAACAACGAATCCTTAAAAAGAAAGGGATGTGGTTCCGATGACTCCGAACAGGTCGTCATTGCAAAGTAGAGCAGTCCACAGATTCACAAAGTCTATCAGAGGTGAGGTTGGCCCGGAGGAGGCCTGGGGGCAGGGAGGCAGGAGTCCCCGGGGCACATGCCCCGGCAGGACAGGAGGAGCTGGTGGGTGGTCAGGACACTGTGTGCTCAGAGGTCCGGCCGGCCGTCTGTCCTCCACAGAAAAAGCTGCCAAAGTTGGGGTGTTTTGGTTTAAAAATTCCTGGTGGGAATAGGGAATCACTGAAGGGAAATGTTTAAAAAAACAAAAAAACAAGAAAACAACAACAAAAAAGTGGAAAAGGGGAAGAACGAGAGCTGTTGTCCAAGAGCTTCTACGTAAAAATAAAAATTAAAAAAATAAAAGAGGGAGAAAGAGAAAAAATAAAGTCTCTTAAATGGTTCTGAGGACTCTAAAGATGAACTGAGAAGAGGAGGAGACGGCGGAGGAGACAGACAGTTTTTATTGCTGGCCTGCCCCGTGGAGCTTAGCTGGCCTCCATCCGGAGCTTCTTCCTGCTTTGGGGCTCTTCAGGCTCTGACTCTGAGCTGGAGTCCGAGCCCCCATCGAAGGCAGAGATGGTGCTGCCCTTGGCGTTGGTGTAGAGGCTGTTGTCTGAAGAGGGGTAGTTGGTCTGCAGTTGGGCACTCGACCTCGCCTTCTCCAGGGCACGGACTGAAAGGCAACCAGACGGGCGGGTTACGGTCTTCCGGAGACTGGGGGAGAGACCGAGCTTTGGCTCAGGGTCCAGCCTGTTCTTCCGAAGGGCTTGCTGGCCCGAGGCTCAGGGGAGCCCAGGAGGAACTCCCCTTCTTGTGGCCAACCCACCCACACATTTCAGTTCCCTCCGTCCCAGTCAGACTGGGGGCCCGGTGGACGTGGCCGGCCACTCTGCATGCCGCCCAACCCTGAAGAACAAGCTCGCAACGTCACCGTCCTGTCATGGAAGCCCGAAGTGGAGACAGGAACTTGAGTGCCCTGTGGGAGCTGTGCCATGAGAGAAGCGCCTGGCAACGCCGGGCTGCACGAAGGCGTGAAGGGCACACAGCAGCAGGAAAGGACGTGAGAGGTATCGGCCAAAGCAAAGTTTCGGCCGAGCTCTACTGCACAAGATCCATTGGGAAAGACAAGCTGGACACTTGGAAGCGAGTCGCCGATACACACAGCGTACCTGGGCCTCCGTCACACAGCCCTCACATGCAGGCTGCTGGGCCCGGCAACCAACCCGAAGCCGCCTCCCGCGCCCGGCCCTCGGCTCGGCTCATCTCGAGCCTAGGTCACCCGTTTATCTTATTTTATTTTATCTTATTTTATTTCAGGTGAGGTGTTCTAACCCAGGCGGTTACTTGCATTTCCTTTTACTTGCATCTTCCATGAGGGAGGAAGAGAAGTGAATTCCCCAGGAACCAAGAACTTGATCAGCTCTCGCTTTCCCCTGCGGTTGTAGGAAAAGGCGGGTGTGAGCGTTGGAGAACAGCGTGGGCTTGGCCCACGGGCTGCCCGGGTTGGACTACCCTTGACAGGGGGAGGAATCACTGACCCTTGGCACCTGGAGTTTCTGGTACTTACACAGCACACTCCAATCCAAGGAGCACAAAGCTCTTTGCGGACGCCTGACGCCGGGTGTAACCCCGACTTGCCGGGCAGAGCACCCGAGTCCCCAAAGGGAGGCTGACCGGGTCAGCAAAGAGTTAAACGTCTCCAGATGTCCAACCCCTAGACTGGACTGTACCCTCACTGGCGGCTCAGGTCCTTCCTTGATCAGCGAGACTTTAGTGCTCGACTACGCAGGCCCGGAAAGCAGGGCTGCGGCCGCTTGGGGGCGAGTGAGCGAGCAAGCGAGCGAGCACAAGCCCCGTGTGCTCCGGAGCTGCCTCCGACTCCGCAGACCCAGTGCGAAGCCCTGACCTGGCCGGAGCACCGCAGGGCCAGCTGCCCCACCGGTCCACGCGCTCACCTTGTTGCTCCAGAAGAGCATTCTGCCGCTTGAGGTCATCAATGTCTTGCTGGTGTGTGTGGTTTTTCCTTCGCATATACTGGATATATTCTGTGGCTTTGTCTAGGATTTGGGCCCGGGATGCCTGTTGCAATAGGAGAGAAAGCAAGGGGGGACAAAATAAAGACCTAGTCCGAGTGAACGGGGATTCCTCTCTGCATTCAAACACAGGGAGGGAAGTGGAAGCAGAAAGGCGCAGTGGCACTAGGCTGAGGAACAAAAATGGCCAGTGGGAGCTGTCTCTGAGCCAGCCGGGGCGCCAGGTACAGGACGGACAACAGCTTACCCCACCAGCACCCTCGGGTCTGACGAAGGAAGCTGGACCGGGAATCCAAAGTTCAGAGAAGTTGACTGGTTTATTCAAAGTCCCCATCTAGAGAAAGTGGCAGGGGCCGATACAAACCCAGGCCTAACTCCTAGGCCCCTACGCCTTTGTCCTCTTTGGTTCCTTAGATTGCGTTTGCATCGACATCTTCAACTTAGCTATGTGGGAACATAATTACGACTTAACTGTCAGCTTACGCCATTAGACAGCTGGCTCAGAAAGACAAGAACAGGGGTTCCGTTGGAGCTGGCTTGGGATGAGAATAGATAAAAAAAAAAATAACTTTTGTCATCAAGTTGCCAGAGTTCAACCAAACCCTCAAGCTGTTGCTATGTCCAACGGAGCCATCCTGCAGTGTCACGATTTCATTCTCTCTGGCTAAGACTTTTGTGAAAGTTGTCGGCGTTTGATGTCAACACAGGAAGGGCACGCGATTGGGTCACTGCAGGAAGCAACCACAAACTTTACTATGGGCCTGGGTAGCTAGGGAACTGCCATATTACGGGAACAAGAAAACAGGCAACAAAATCGATGCCAGGTTGTAAGTGGTACAGAGCAATAGACTTTTATTAATTTAATTGATACAACAGTCACCTGACGCGTGTCGCCGGAGCTTCAGAGCAACAGCAAAGTTTCTTGCTTTGGGACCATAGAGATAGTACAATGAGCGGGGTGCTTGCCTTGCACGTGGCCAAGCCAGAGTCAATCCTCGGCGCCCCATATGTTCCCGAGCCTAGCAGGAGTGATCTCTGAGCAGTCAGGTGGAAGGCTTCCTGAACACAGCCAGGTATGGCCCCAAACAGAACACAGCAAGATTTCTTAGTCAGGGCAGGGCAGCACATGATTTAATGGCTCCTAAAAAGCCATAACACAGGGGCAGGAGACACAATAGAGGAGGTAGGCGGGTACTTTCCTGGACTTACTTTGCAGTCCACTCCCATCTAATCCCCAGCATTATGCATATGCATAATCCCCTGAGCAATGCCAGGTGCAAGTCCTGAGCACAGAACCAAGAACAGACTCTGAGTACCATGGTGTATGCCCCCCTGGCCCCCCCCCAAAAAAAACCCCAGAGCCCATCGGGAGAAAAAGGACACCACTAATATTTATACGCAGACTAGCAAGACTACATATATTGGTATAAATTCTCACAACCTCAATTTACAGACCACAGGTTAAGTCAAGATAGTACAAGTCTGCACGCTGGACTTCTAATCCTCACCAGCACTAGAATTTCCAAGCCCTCCTTTGACAGGCGCCTCGTTTCATATTCAACCCTTTTAATCTGGTGCAAATTATATACAGGTATTCAGCAGACACTGAGAGGAAACCATGTGTTAGTCATGGTTTCCTTTGCCCAGAAACTTATTTACTATTTAGGGGATCTATTTACTACTGAGGGGATAAATATATCAGGGGCCAGAGCAATCGTATTGCATTTGCCTTTGCACATAGCTGACCCAGGTTCGATTCTCAGCACCCCATATGGTCCACTGAGCACGATCAGAAGTAATCCCTGAGCACACAACCAGGAGAAAGTCCTGGAAGCCGCTATTTGTGCTCTGCCTCCCCCGAAACAAGTATGTAACTAAAAAAAAAAGATTAATTAAAATACTCCACCCTGGGGCCAGGCGGTGGCACTGGAGGTAAGGTGCCTGTCTTGCCTGCGCTAGGACGGACCGAGGTTCGATCCCCCGGTTTCCCATATGGTCCCCCAAGCCAGGAGCGACTTCTGAGCGCATAGTCAGGAGTAACCCCTGAGCACAGAACCAGGTGGGGAGTCCCCACAGGTGGCAAAAGAAATACTCTGTCTGGCCCTCTAGAGCCCTGAAAAAACATGTATTTGGAGCGAATACAGGAAGCAAGGAGACTGCATGAGTTTCACCGACTCTAGTTCAAACCCCCAGCACTACAGACAGTATCTAAGCATGGCTAGGGATCATTCCTAAGCAGAGGGCCACAAATGGTTCTATAGTAACCACTAAATGTGGTCGCAAACCATAGAAAAGGTTGGGCTGGAGCCATAGTAAAGGGAGTAGGGTGTGCGCCTTGCATGAAGCTGACCCAGGCCCAATCCCTAAAGCCAGATATGGTCTCCTGAGAAAGGTAGGAGTGACTCCGGAGCACAGAGCCCGGACTAAGCCCTGAACACAGCTGAGTGTGGTCCAAAAACAAAAATAGAAATGAACAAAAAATATATAGGGGAGGAGTACTATGTGATCTCTGTAATAGGTGGGCGAGTAGCACAGGGGAATAAAGAGTCTAGGGCTCCAGGAAGCAGACAGGCCCGGCTCTGTCACTGAAGGATTCTTGACTACAGGCATATAAGACGACCCTTCAACCCATGAAAAACTTCCTACTAGCCGGGAGTCGTTTTATATGCTGGTATACGGCATGCTGAATCTTACTCCAGCTTCAGGGATGAGTGATCCGCCCCCTTCTTACTTTTAAGACTTTTAGGAAGTTTTTCATGGGTTAAGGGTCGTCTTATACGCCAGAAAATATGGTACTTCTCACCATAGCTAGTCTTTCTATGACTGCCAATTCTCCAGAACCTCAAACTCTCAGAGATGCAGCCCATCTCGGATTAACATATGCTAATTATTAGCATGTGATTAGCTAGTTAGCTGACTAGCGTACTGACAGCCCAGTCTCTCTCTTCCTGCTGTCCTAGGGCTGGAACCTAGGGTTGAACAAATACAAGTCCTCAACCATTGGGCTACAGCCCTGCCCCATCTTAGTTGCTCTTTAAATCTACCTATTTTCCCAGCAGATGGTACTTACAAGGGATTGTTAGTACTATGTCAACTACACATGCACCTAGAATGGGGGTGGGCTGGGAGAGAAGACACAAAATCCAGGGGAGATTTATTCAGGAGAGAGAGCAATAAATAGTACAGTGGGCAGGGCATTTGACCTGCACATGAAAAGCCCAAGTTTGATGCCCAAACTTTGGTCCCCTGAGCCTGTTAGAGGCAACCCCCGAGTATCGCAGTTTTTGGCCCAAAAACATTAAAAACAAAGAATAAAGGCAATGTCTGAAATGAGAGCACTGGCAAATGGTCAGGTGAGAGTTTTTTTTTTTTGCAAATGACCACACTGAGCTGTGTATACATGATACAACGTGAAAATTATTAAGTGGGGAAGAAGTAAAAAGAAGCTGTAAACAGCACACAAACCACAAATGACAGGGCAATTTCTGGATAAAGATAAAATTCAGAGATGTTAGACAGAGTGACTTGGGAACAAGAGTTGCCCCCAAAGAAGTTTGAAAAAACCAACACAAGGGGACCAGTGCGAAAGCACAGCGGTAGGGCCTTTGCCTTGCACATGGCTGGACCTGGGAGAGCCAGGAGTAACCTGGCTGCCTGCTGTGGCCCTCAAACCAAAAATAAAAGCAAAAGGTGTTTAGCCATCTTACAACACAAATGAAAAGCAAGTATCTCAGGTCACTTGAGACCCCTTAGTCCAAAAAAAAAAAAGTTTTTAACTTAATTTTCCATTTTCAACAAGAATAAAAATCTTTGGAATTTACATCACAGGGACACAAAAACTAAAGGGTGGGTGGTGCGGTTCAGCAGTGGAGCACGTGCCTTGTATGTGTGAGACCCTGGGTTTGATTCTTCAGCATTGTCCCCAAAAAAAGCTGTTTTAGATGTTAGACATCTAAGCACCTACCCCCACATCCTTCCAAACTATACACGATCATGTGATCAACACCCGCTTGACATGTGGGCAGCCTCATCCTTGCTTAATGCAACAATACTATGCGAACAGTGTAAGCAGGAAGCCAGCAAGAACTCTGGGGTTTAAGGTACGGACTAAGGAGTGGCCCAGGTTTTATGAACTCTGGAGTGGCCCTGACGGTGACTTTCCACTGCCTGCTGACATGCCCTGTCAGCTGAATCGGCATTCTTCAAGTGAGTGTGACAAGACAGGTCAGATTGACAAGTCAACATGTTCACTGATGACCAGGAGCTCTGCCGACCCAGTAAGAGCCTAAATGATCAAGGCTTACTCTTGGGGGGACGCAAGGGCCAGCCACATGGCCTGGATCAAGATGCATGTAAGGCGAGGACCTTACCCCCCCCCCCCCCGACTCTCTATTCCATCCTCCCAAGTGATTTCTTTCCCTGCAAGTTCTTACAGTTAGAAGGTTCCAATTTCATTCTGCAGAAATGTCCTTCTGAACAGTTTGGACATAGCCCTGAGACTAGATGATATTGTATGTGGCTGAAGGAGACTGATGAGGTATTTGGACCTTTAGTAAGAGTTAAGATTAACACAATACCAGTGATGCTAATACTAATGCTAATCTACTGGCAGCAGCTAACACTTAATGAACACTTACAAAATACAAGGTATCCTTATATAAGGCCCTGATAAATTATTCTCCCTATTTTATAAAGTGAAGAAACTGAGGGACAGAGATGCTGCTGTAGCTATGTTCAGTGCTACTCTACTAATAGGAAGCTGATTGAAGCCAAGTTACCAGAACACAGGTATTTTGAAAATACAGAGGTGGTGGTTACAAGAGAGTGTCTGTATGTGTGTGTAGGAGACGTTAGGTAAATCATCCTGCTAGTCTCCAAAAAATAATCTTCAGTTGCTTTTAGAAGCAGCTGTGAAGATTACTTTTCTTTCCTTTTTTCTTTTTTTGTTAAAGACAGGTGACTACTATATAGATTTCTAGCTGAGAAAGAGCAAATAAGAGAGGAAAACTCAGGATTCAGTGGAGCTAACTGAACTTGGACATGTGGAAGGGAAGGAAATAGCAGCAGCATCCCACAGAGCTGTCATCTTTATTACCTAGAAAAACAACACCAGAACAGACGACGGAAAAGACCTGAAAGTGCTCACCCTGCCCTGTTTCTGTGTCACTTCTCTCGTTTGTGGCCCATCCACTTGCCCGTGTGCATCCGTGCTCACAGGAGCAAGACAGAGGGAAGGTCAAGCCACCCACTTGACAGAACTCTGCGTGGGAAGCAAATGCACCACCCCAACTGCTGCAGTAAGAATGGACAAAGGGCCAAGGAGATGGGCCAAAGGGCAGAAGTGTATACATACAGGTTTGATGCTGATGACCCTCAAGCCAAGAGTTCAAGAGTGGCTCCTAAAACCACCAGATGCTCTCCTATCCCACCAAAAAGAAGTGAGGGTGCCAATTCAGGAAAGGCCCCACAGGACTTCAACTTTAGCTAATAGTGATACTTAGAAAGACACCGTGATTTAAGGGATTTCCACTTTAGACAGTGGTTCTCATAAATATCTCATGAGTTCCATATATCTCTAGGATTGAACTAAAAACAAAAACTCATGTTGTTTGAAAAAGTGCACAGGGATATGGAGAAAGAGACTAGTGGTAGGAGACTGTTAATATTACGAAGGCGAAACACTGCCATTCCCTAGGGACCTAATGCAAGCTTGAAATAGTAATCTCAGTAGTTAGGTTTCCTCCTGTCACTTTTCTGCCTGTCAAAATTAAATCCTACCAAGCTGATAGTACAGTTGCCGTATTTCCCCTAAAATACCATGTTCTGGGGAATAAAAAAGAATTACCGCACGACTAACGACTGGCATATGTCTTAATTTATAATTATCTTAAAGAAATAAAAGATTCAGACCTGCATGACGTTTTTGGTTTTTGGGCCACACCCGACGGTGCTCAGGGGTTACTCCTGGCTATCTGCTCAGAAATAGCTCCTGGCCGGCACGAGGGACCATATGGGACGCCGGGATTCGAACCAACCACCTTAGGTCCTGGATGGGCTGCTTGCAAGGCAAACGCTGCTGTGATATCTCTCCGGCCCTTGCATGATGTTTTTAAATATACTACAATAAAAGGAGGGCTAGAGCAAAGCTCAAGTTTATTTCTTTTCGCATAAGTCATCTTCTAAAAACAAAAACTAAAAATGTTCACTGTAAGCCTGGAAATGCATAAATGAACTCATTTCATGATGGAGCTCCTATCAATGCCAACAGGGAAACTCAAGAGCTGGGAGATTAGTGCAAAACAACACCAGGGTTCTTAAAGATGTCCTGTCACCAGGCCACTTCTGGTCAAAACACAAAACACAAAGAACAAACAAAAAACCCTACTCCTTATTTATTAGCCAGGGAAGGCAAAAATAATAGGGTGTAGAAGTAGCTTATTTAGGGCGTCAGAGTGATAATATAGCGAGTAGGGTGTTTGCCTTGCAAGCAGCTGAGTCGGGGTATATCCCCAGCAACCTGTATCTCCTGAGCTTGCCAGGAGTGGCCCCTGAGTACAAAATTACAGGTCAGCCCTGAGCATGTCAGTATGGCACGTAAACCAAAAAAAAGAAAAAAAAAAAAGGAAGTAGTTATTTATTAAATCACAAAAGAAAGAAAGAGCATGTCAGCATGGCACATAAACCAAAAAAAAAAAAAAAGAAAGAAAGAAAAAAAGAAAAAGGAAGTAGTTATTTATTAAATCACAACTAGACAATTACGTAAGGGTTAAACAAAAATTTTAAAACCCAGCACTCTTTATCTGTGTACTTCCTAATTTTTATCAAGTTTTGAAAAATTATTAGAGGAAAAGAAAGAAATGCTAAAGGGGGCTGGTTAGCCAGTACAGCAAGTAGAGAGCTTGCCTAGCAGGAGGCCTACCAGGGTTGGATCCCCAGTACCCCATATGGTCCCTCCAGTCCAATTAAGAATGATCTCTGAGAAGAACCGGTGGGGTTCCCCAAGCACTGTCCAAACATAAAAAAAAAAAAAAAAAAAAAAAAAAAAAAAAAAAAAACAAACCTAAAGGGATCATGGTATGGTGATTCCTATCTAAGCTTTCAAATCTCAAGATTCAAAAAAGCATTAGGTGAGAGACTTTGCTAGCTCTCCGAATGGAGCCATCTTCCCTTTCCGATACTCAGAGGCCCTCAGAAGGATAGGCATAATTTCTGCTCTCAAGAAACATACCTCCACTAGTCAGGTAATAAGT
>PVKC010052422.1:0-10285 GCA_004027635.1 Crocidura indochinensis | reverse complement strand
TCTTTTTTTTTTAACAGCCACTATTGAATTCTCACAAATGTGTATTCCCCTTAGGAAGACAAAGGCATTCACATACAGAACACAAAGTAACCCCTCCTCATGACAATAATGGGTCCATGTAAAACCTTCTAGGTATAACAGAATTATAAGATTAAGATAATTATAATGTAAGATGTTATTATAATCATTCAGGCCAGATAACCATAAGACACTATTTTTATAATTAAGGCCAGATAAATAAGCAGAGATATAGATATGACCTCAGTTGGAATCCCATATCACCAACAGTCCCCCCTAAGCACACGAGAAATAAGTGCTGGCCATAAGAGTATGGCCCAGGGGCCGGGCAGTGGCGTTGGAGGTAAGGTGCCTGCCTTGCCTGCGCTAGCCTAGGACGGACCGCGATTCGATCCCCCGGTTTCCCATATGGTCCCCCAAATGGTCCCCCAAGCCAGGAGTGACTTCTGAGTGCATAGCCAGGAGTAACCCCTGAGCGTCACCGGGTGTGGCCCAAAAACCAAAAAAAAAAAAAAAAAAGAGTATGGCCCAACCCAACTTTCCCACTCACAGTCCCAAGAAAACAATTATTATATTTTGATAAACTGTTTCTGGTTAAATGAAATATTAAAGAAGCCCCTATCTCTGGCATGTGAAATATGAATTTTGAGAACACAAATGCTGTAAAATTCCAAATTACTGGGAAGGAGGAGTGATGGGATGCATGAGAGAATGAAAAGATAAACTGGTGATGGATGTGGTGTTGGAATTATGTTCATGAGAAACCATTATTAATAGCATTGTAAAGTGAATCTCAAAAAAATTAATAAAGAAAACCGACAGAAACTTCACTATACCTTTAATTTTCCAACATACTTTCACTACCAATGCATTTTACTCTCAGAACGATCTTGTGAGGCATTTTTAGTTTGATTCATGAAACTAAAGTACGCAATTTAAAATTAAATTTCTGGGTCCAGAAGAGACAGGGTGTGGGAAAGGGGGCTTGCCTTGCACAGGGCCCAACCCGTGTGATCCCTGAGCACAGAGCAAAGATTATGCCCTGAGCACCAGGTATGCCCCCCTCCCCACCCCAAAGGCTTGCTTCCAGTTCCTTTCTAGGAAACTTGGATCAAGTTTTGCAGTAAGTGGCCCTCTGTGTCTTCCAAAGGTAAAACAAGAAAACCATAGTAAGGGGTTCCACGTCTGCTGGGAATGACCTTCAAGCAACTGTTGCAACCCCGATTTTTCACTGGATGCGGATTTATTTATTACTTTACTCCCAGTCCAAACCCCCACCCCTCTACTCCATCATTGTGATAGTGTATTTGGAACCCAAGCTGCGTGGTCTGGCTGGCTCAAGCAAGCATGCGGACTAGCCCCAACTGTGCTTTCTGCACACTTTGCTGTGCTTTCCTGCGCGCAAGGGCGTTGCACGTGAAGAACCGACGCTCCTCAAGGTCGAATGCCGCTACCAGGGCGCGCTGCAAAGCCCCGCTCGCTCCCTACGAGCCTAGGAGCAAATACGGCTGAGCATGGGGTGGGGAGTGGGGAACAGGCATGAAGCCCTCCATGGTCCGCATTAGCAAAGCACGCAGATCTCTAAGTCCAGCATCCACAGATGGTCTAGAAGCCACAAGCTCTGACAACTAGAGGGACCAAGTGCCCGGGCGGGACAGGCCTTGGAAACACCCCCACCCCGGCCCCAATGGAAGGGCGCAGCAGTCACATGCTAGCCACACTGCAGGCCCGGCCGCGTCTGCAACTACCAGAGGTTTGTGGGGGTGCCCTGACGCCAGTCATATGAGACTTCGGGGCCTCGCCTACTTCTAGGAAGTGAAGGGCAAGAGGAAGAAATCGAAGCGGTTACCTTGACAGCTGCTCACTTCAAATCCACCATCTTGCCTCCACCCGGGTCTACGAAACCCCGTCGACGCGCTTTTCTGGTTCGCGGGACCTCTGGGAAATGTAGTCCTGGCAGGAAGGCGCCCAAGGCCTCCCGCGCCAACTCTCCAAGGCAAATTTTTTTGGTTTTGGTTTTGGTTTTTGGGCCACACCCGGCGGTGCTCACGGGTTACTCCTGGCTGTCTGCTCAGAAATAGCTCCTGGCAGGCACGGGAGACCATATGGGACGCCGGGATTCGAACCAACCACCTTTGGTCCTGGATCGGCCGCTTGCTAGGCAAACGCCTCTGTGCTATCTCTCCGGGCCCTCCAAGGCAAATTTGATCCGAGTTACCAAAGGAATAAAATGACTAACCTCGCGAATAAAATTACAATCCCATGAACACATCCTTAGAAAGAAGTCACACATGCTGGGCCCGAGGACAGTTACAGGGATTAAGGTTCAATCCTTGTTCAATCTGTTCAAACTGTTCAATCCTTGGCCTTCACCTATATAGCACACAGCCAGGTGGTTCCTCACAACCTACAGCACACAGCCAGGCATAAGTTTGGGCAACACTCATATCCTGGACCCCAGCACAATCACCAGCCCCCTCCCCCACCCAGAAGATATTAAAAAGAAGTAGCAAGTACTTTTATTTTAATGTTTTAGTAATACTTAGAAGAACTCCACATCTTTGGTGGATGAATTCTAGCTTCCTGGAGGAGGAGACAGGACTCTGAAGTCCTCTAAATTAGGCATTTTAAATAGGGCAGTGGGGAAGCCATGCAACCAGAAGCCCTGCAGGTGTTCCTGGAACCATTCATTTATTAGGAAAGGAAGCAAACGTGCAGAACTTTGGCATGGAAAGGTTGAAAGAGGAGCATGGTTTAGGATTAGGGTGCAAATACAAGTCTCAATATAGAGGTTGTTGAATTTGAAATTCTTCTAAGATATTCAAATGAGGATATAAAATGAGACCAGAGGCTGAATAGATGTCTCTAAAGAGTAGAAGTTGGGCTACATATACATCCTGGGCCAGGGGCATGTTGATTCTACCAGAAAAACGAGAATAGAAGGATAGCAGCAGGATTAAGGTACTTGTTTTACATGGGGTCAACACATGTTCAATCCCTGGCACTCTATGGTCCTTTAAGCACCACTAGGAGTAATCCCTGAACATAGCTAAGTGTAATTCCAAAACCACTCCTCAACATCCCCCTCCCAAATACCCTACAGAAAAAAAAAAAGAAAAAATGATCCAGAGTGTGGTCCAGGGATTACAGTAAAGGTAGCAGAAAACAACCAGAAGGTTACTAGAACTTTCTTTTTTTTTTGTTTTGTTTTATTTTGTTTTTCTTTTGTTTTGTTTTGTTTTGTTTTTGGTCACACCCGGCAGTGCTCAGGGGTTACTCCTGGCTCCATGCTCAGAAATTGCTCCTGGCAGGCACGGGGTACCACATGGGGCACCGGGATTCTAACCGATGACCTTTTGCATGAAAGGCAAACGCCTTACTTCCATGCTAACTCCCCAGCTTACTAGAGCTTTCAAAGGAGAATGGTAGTAGGTAAATCAAGACTGACCCCAGTCCTATGCTTGGCACCATATATGATCTCCTGAGCACTACTACGTAGGCAGAGAACCTGAGGGTATGACTCACACCCTTCCCTGCTCCAATTAGTTAAAATAATAACAAAATAAAAAAAGTTTAAAGTCAGGCGACAAAGTAGAGAAGCATATGGAAAATTAATAGGACTGAAATAAGAACTGATGGTGGGGTGAAGGCAAAGTTGGGGGTGCAGGCTGAAATGTGGGTGGGGCACGAAGGAGGCTGTAATGGATGAAGTGTGGAGCAGACTAGACAAGGAAGCCAACAGGGGAGTTCCACAGCTGCTGGGCATGCAAATACTTAGCTCTGGAATCTGAAAGGGAGGCACTGGAAGGCTGGGGAAGGGTTCTTGTTTCCAGAGTTCCTCTTCTAGTCAGGTTTCTGGCATTAGGTTTGGAGTCACCACTCTCTGGAATCTAGTTTTCTACTGGGTGTGAGCCCAAAGCCAGGAGTAATATTGCCTCCATGCATTCACCTTCATGGAAATAGCATAGAATCAATGCTGGGCTCTACCCACTTTCCCTGTAGAGTGGTGCTGCCCAGTAAGAGAATGCACTTGAATGCTTTGTGAAGCAAAAGCACTCAACAAAGTAAGCCCTACTACTCTGATCTTCCAGAGTCAGTGGAGCTCCTGTTCCCTGTGCGCTCCCTGTCAATCTGTCTTCCCAGGCTAGTGTGTTGTGTTGGTTAACAGTTTCCAAGTATTTATGTTGAAGTCATGAATTGGAGACAGCAGGCGATCTTTGCTTTCTTTTTAAAAATCAATGTGCAGCCTTTTCTTTATCCTCCACCCACTTCCTCCCTGAGTCAGTGCTCATGAACCTTCTCACAGATCCGTCTGTCTTGATCGCCCACTAAACAGTTTTTCTTCCCTGCAAGAAACAATGGGGTTTCTTACAAACAAATACTTCTGCCTGATGATTGTTGCTCATGGTTTGAAATAGAGCCTCTATTCAAGGTGACTGACCTACCATTTTCCAAACAAACTTATTCTATTTTGGCGGTGTGGAACATAAGGAGAGTTAGTAATAAGCTCAGTTGCTCTCCAGAAAGTCAAGTTGAAAAGTTTAGAGCTAGAAGAGTAGAGAGAAAAGGAGAGGAGGAGATGAGAGTGGTATTTGCTTTACATGGGACCCAGACTCAGACCCAGATTTGATTCCTGCTACTGCATATGGTCCCACAAGCACTGCTTGTGATCTCTATGTACAGAGCCACAAGTAAGCCCTGAACACTGCCTGTATGTGGCCTTGCCAACTAAATAAAAAGAAAATTTTAGGGGTGAATAGAAAATGCACCTTTTATAAGTATTCATTTAGGGACTCTGAATCAATACAACTACTCTCAAACTGGTGTTTATTTCTAGCCAGTAGTCATTGACTTGTTCTCTTGACAATTTTTTTTTTTGAGAGCCTCATATAGCTATTATGCCATTGATGCGGGGTGACCAAATGAGAACCATCTTTGAAGAACTGAGGACAAGATACCTGGAAGACTAATAGTACCACTACCATTAAAGAATCAAAGTAGCAAATACTTAAGTGTGGGGTAATGTTGCATATGTAAACATTTCTAATCCTATCATGATTTGGAATTTTTATGTATAAACATTTCTGGACCTACCCTGATGATACCCTGATCAGTGATTGGACCCTACTCTAGGGTGTGACCTGGCATTCTGCCCCTACCCTAGGGTGGTACCTGATTCTAGTGTATAAAACAGAAGTCTGTGGAAGACTTAAGGGCTTTTTTGTTGGAACTGATGCTGAGACATCGGACCTCAGTTCATTCCACCGAATAAAACTGATATTTCCGCAAGTCTGACTCTCCGTGAGCTGTTTACCCGCTGATTCACCTCAGAACCGCTGGTTACTGGGTGGTAGACTCGTTCTCCGAGCTGGAGGGGAGAGACCTCGTCCTCCCTACCTCCGTTAACGAACCTCTCCTGGGGACAGATTTTTTTACTGAAGAATCAGCAATTCTCAGAAATAGTTTTGTGTTCTCATCATGACGTTTCTTTTGCTTTCTTCCTATGTCATAATACACACGAACTTGAGTTTGAGAAGCTGAAGAGACTGAGGTAGGAAAAAAAAGGTGGCTGTTTAAGAAGTAAAGATTACTTATGTCATTCTATTTATTAGAATTAAATAACCCAAGCTGGGGCCCAGGAGATAGCATGGAGGTAAGGCGTTTGCCTTTCATGCAAAAGGTCATCGGTTCGAATCCCGGTGCCCCATATGGTCCCCCGTGCCTGCCAGGAGCGATTTCTGAGCATGAATCCAGGAGTAACCCCTGAGCACTGCCGGGTGTGACCCAAAAACCAAAAAATAAAAAAATAAATAAATAAAAATAAATAAATAAAATAAAAAAAATAAATAAATAACCCAAGCTTTCAGAATGTGAAGTGGGCAGCTCATTGAGCTATCTCTTCAACTTTATCAAACAGCTCTTTTTCTGTTTGTTTTGGAACCACATTAGCTGTGCTCAGAATCACTTCTAAAAGGACTCATGGAATCTTATGTGGTATTGGGGATTGAACTCATATCAGGTATATGCAAGGTTGGTTCTTTACATACTATGCTATCTTTGACACCCCTATAAAAGGATTCTTGATCAGCACTTAAATAATTAAAATACCTTTAAGATAGTTGAAATTAATGAATGGGGATTTTGTTTTGCTTTGCTGTTCTCAGGACTTATTAGTGGTTCTGTGCTCATGGAACACTTCTGGTAGACTCAGGGGGATTATATGGGTACAGGAGACTGAACCTGGATCAGCTACATACCAGGCAAGTACCCTACCCACTATTCTTTCTTTCCAGTCTCTATTTACTTATTTATTTTGGTTTTGGTTTTGGGACCATACTGGTGACAATCAGAGGTTATTCCTGGCTCTGAGCTCAGAAATCACTCTGCCAGGCTCAGGGGACCATATGGGATCAAACCCAGGTTGGCCATGTGCAAGGCAAACACTCTACTCACTGTACTATCAGTCCAGCCTCCTTATTTATGTTTTAAGTTGGTAGCACATTCAAAACCCATGAGCTATTAGAATAAGGAGACTATTGTTGGCATAATAGTCCAGTGTGGATGTCTCTTGCCCTGTATGACCCAAGTTCAACTCCTGGCATCATATATATATATATATATATATATATATACATATACATATATATATTTGTGTTTTTTTGTTGTTGTTGTTTTTGGGCCACACCTGTTGACGCTCAGGGGTTACTCCTGGCTATGCACTCAGAAGTCGCTCCTGGCTTGGGGGACCATATGGGACGCTGGGGGGGATCGAACCGCGGTCCATCCTAGGCTAGCGCTGGCAAGGCAGGCACCTTACCTCTAGCGCCACTGCCCCGGCCCGGCATCCTATATTGTCCCCAAGCCTATGGGGAGTAATTCTTGAGTGGAGTGCCAGGAGTAAGTCCTGAGTACCACTGAGTATAGCAGAAAAACAAAACCCACCACTCACCAACCAAAATGAAATGAATAAAACGCTCATTTAAAAAAGGAGTACAGGGCCAGAGAGATAGCACAGCTATAGGCCGTTTGCCTTGCATGCAACCATTCAGGACAGATGGCGAGATGGTGGTTCGAATCCCAGCATTCCATATGTTCCCCCATGCTTGCCAGGAGCGATTTCTGAGCACAGAGTCAGGAGTAACCTAAGCACCGCTGGGTGTGACCCAAATCTTTTCCCCACAAAAAGTACAAAAGCACTTTTGGGGATCCAGAACTGGCAGTTTTCAGGGGTTACTCCTAGTTATTTTGGGGCACCATAGAGGATTCTAGGACATGAGCCACTGTCAAAGTCATGTCATGTGCCATGTCTTTTTAGTGTTGCTTTTTGGGGAGCCTCATATGGCGGTACTCAGGGGCTACTCTTGGCTCTGCCCTCAGAAATTACTCCTGGCAGGTTCAGGAGACCATATGAGATGGTGGGAATTGAACCTGGTTGGCCACGTATAAGACCACTATGCTATCATTCAGACTCCATGTGCCTTGTCTTATTTCTGTACAATCTTTCAAAATATACTTTCCAAAAAGAATCTAAACATTTTTCACCTCTGCCATCCAGCTATTCAATACCGCTCCCTTGAAGAAATGTTTTTTATTTTTTAATAAATATTCTTAATAATATTTTTAGGATATTGTCAGTAGGTTTCTAACTTGTGATTAAATTCATCTTAGCCTGAGGTAAACTTGTCCTTCTAGAATATATCCTGTTCTACCAGAGTCTCATGAGTCAGAAGGACAGATTTTATTTTCCAGATGACTATAGTTTGAGCTGTTCTCAAGTGGGGAAAGAATGAAATAAACAACAGCAACATCACTAGGAGAGACAAGATAGCAGTTATTTTGTGTGAGAACAACAACAAAAAAATCCATATCTTCACATCACACTTTGCCAAATAGGATTAGAATTTCAAGGTGTGTGTGTGTGTGTGTGTGTGTGTGTGTGTGTGTGTTTTAATCTGGTTTCCTAAGAAAAGTATACCTGGTTCTATCAAGGGTACAAAACCAGCAGCTTATGTTTTAAGCTATGTAGTGTTTGAAGTTCTTTACCTATACACCACTGAAACATCACATCATATGGTCACTGTTTTTTTTTTTTTTTTTTTTTTTTTTTTTTTTTTTTTTTTTGAAGGGGAGCCAGATTGCCAGATTGCACCTGGTCAGGAATTACTCTTGGGTCTGCTCTTAGCAGTTATTCCTGGTGGTACAAGGGGACCATTTGAGATATCAAGGATAGAACCATGGTCAGTTCTGTGCATGGCAAATGCTCTTACCTCCTGTACTATCTCTCCAGCCATGATTAGTACTTTTGATAGACAAAGAAACAGAATAGACAAGCAAATTGTAAAAGTTTAAATTAAAAAGGACCCCAGAATCTACTTATGTTTTGGGCTTTCACTTTTTTTCTGTTTTTGTTTCAGGGCCATTCCGAATGGTACTCAGGGCTTATTTCTGTCTTTTGGGAAGGGGAGGGTGAACAAAATTGATGGTACTCAGATATTGTTCCTGGCTCTGTACTCAGGAGTGTACTCCAGTGAGGCTCAGGGGACTATAAGGGATGCAGAGGTTTAACCTGGGTTGACTGCCTGAAAGGCAAGCACCTTAAATTCTATATTTTCTGCAGCCCCTGAAATTGACCACCTGAATGTGGCCCCAAAACAAAACAAAATTTTATTTAAATACCATGGTTTTACAAGGTTGTTCATACTGTTTCCTACATATAAATTTGTTCAAGACTGAGTTACATCATACAATATAAAACCCTCACCAGTGCACATTTCCTGCCACTGTCCCCAGTTTCCCTCTTACCCTTTCTAATACCCTCTCCCTTGCCCACCCCTGCCTGTTTCTGTGGCAGGCATTTTCTTCACTCTCTCTGTTTTCTTCTCATTAGTTATACCAATGACATATATTTTAGACATAAACCATTTATCAGATGGATATTGGGTGAATAGTTTCTCCCATACCATGGATAGCCTTAGTATCTTAGTTACTGTTTCCTTTGAAGTGCAAAATCGTCTTTTTTTTTTTTTTTTAAGTTTTTGGGCCACATCAGGTGGTGCTCAGGGGTTACTCCTGGCTCTGTGCTCAGAAATTGCTCCAAGCAGGCTCGAGAGTCTATATGGAATGCCGGGGATCAAATCTAGGTCTGTCCAGGGTTGGTCACATGCACGGCAACACCCTACCACTGTGCTATCGCTCCAGCCCCAGAAGCTTCTCAGATTAATGTAGTGCCACTTGCTTATCTTTGCTTCCACGTGTGGTGTTTCCTCCTTGAAGATCCCTTTAGTCTCAATGTCATGGTGTGTTTTGCCTGTTTTCCTTTATGTACCTTATGGTTTCAGGTCTGATATCAAGGTCTTTAATTCATTATTTGACCTTTGTGCATGGTGTTAGAGAGGTCTGAGTTCATTTTTTTGCATGTAGTTCATCAGTTTTCCCAATACCACTTGCTGAAGATGCTTTCTTTGCTCCATTTTGTATTCCTTGCCCCTTTATCAAAGATTAACTGGTTGTATACCTGGGGGTCAGCCTCAGAATTCTCAAGTCTATTCCATTGATCTGAGGGTCTGTCTTTGATCCAATACCATGCTGTTTTTATTTTATATTTTGGGTTAACGGTGGTGCTCAGGGGTTACTTCTGGCTCTGTGCTCAGAAATTGCTCCTTGCAGGCTCAGGGAACTATCTGGAATGCCAGGAATTGAACCCGGGTTGGCTACGTCCAAGGCAAATGCCTTACCGCTGTGATATTGCTCTGGCCCTACCATGCTGTTTTAATGACTATTGCTTTGTAGTACAATTTAAAGTTGGGGATAGAAATCCCTCCCATCACCTTTTTCCTAAGAATTGCTTTATTATTCCAAATTAATTTCAGAATATTAACCTGTTTGACCCACTTCTTTGAAAAATGTTATGGGTATTCTTAGAGGGATTGTATTAAATCTGTACAATGCTTTGGGAAGTGTTTCATTTCATTTTTTAAGTGTTTCATTTTAATGATGTTAATCCTCCCAATTCATGAGCAGTGTATATGTTTCCATTTTCTTGTGTCTTCTTTATTTATTGAAACTGTGTTTTGTAGTTTTCTTTATATAGGTCTTTCATCTCATTAGTTGACTCCAAGGTATTTGATTTTCTGAGGCACAACTGTGAATGTGCAATAATGCACTTCTAACCCAATACTCATTCTTTCTCTCAAAGTGAAATCTTGTAATTTCTCTAAAATATTCTCAAAGTGTCCTGATCCAAGTTAGGCTCTTTTAATAACAGAAC
>PVKC010052421.1:0-10270 GCA_004027635.1 Crocidura indochinensis | reverse complement strand
GAGCCTGCTGGGGGTGATTTCTGAGCATAGAGCCAGGAGTGGCCCCTGAGTGTTGCCAGTGTGATCCAAAATAACTAAAACCAAAAAAGAAAAGAAAAGAATCTAATGGTCAACAGAAGTAACTATGTGGATTTTACAAGATTGAACATCACTGAAGATGTGAGATTTAGTCATTTCCCACTTAAAAATTTAGATCAAATCGATAAAATTTGCACACATGTAATGACATTAAAAACTCAAGGAAAATTACAAATGTGAAATGGATAGTTTTTAATTTGAATGGTATATGAAAACATTTCTTCAGTGAAAGTTAATAATTATTTTATTGTTTGTCAAAATATTTTATTTCTGGGGGCACGTATTTTCTTACTTTTTATTTTTCAGTTTTAAAATTGAGATTAAAGGCTTTTTCCCTCTATGGAGAAGTCCATTTTCTTTCCCATGCAAGTATTTCTTTCTCCTTAGTTCTTTTTTCGCTAGAGAGGACACTGTTTTTCTGTTAAGCAAATCTTGTTCTCTCTTTTCCCTCACATCTCTCTAAATGTCTTGATAAAAGAGCCATTTTGCTTCACTCAAATAAATAAATAAAAATAAAATTAGAATTAAAAAGTCTCTGTAAGAATCTTTTAGGGTTTTTTTGAAGAAAATAAAAGAATATATTGTAGACAAAGCACATAGCTACTTTTAAATATCTGAGGGCTACAGATATCATTGATCTTGACGGTATAAATAATTAAACTAACCAAATGACACACAGAACCAGCCCAAATTGAACATATCATTAAATGAGTTGGTTCTTTGTAAATTGAAAATGTTCTGTCTTTAGAATAATTTGATTATAATTTACATATTGCATTTATGAATGTATTTCTTTTTTAAAAAATATGGAACACAAAGAATAAAGATGTTATTTAGTAAAATGGGATCCAGCTTATCTAAGTTTTGCTCATCAGGGTTCAACATCTTTCTAAATAATCTAGTTCAATCAGCTTAATAAAAATCAAAGACAAATTTTGTCTTTGCTCTAGTTGCACATATACTGTGTCATATTTTGCCTAATTCTAAATTAGATAAAGATAATCAAATTACTGGAGATTATATCTGTTACTTGATTAACTTTCCTGGGCTAATAATGCTTCAAGTTAAATGAACTCATCTGGATTCACACACATATTAAAAGATTTATCATCTGTCTCTGTGAAAAAAAATGAGTAAGGTCATATCACAACTGGCTGGACTTCAGTTTTTGAAGAGCAGAAATCATAACTGTGAGAACTATGTAGTTTCCCTACCCTGAAGAAGGGGAAGTCTTTTTACCTTTAGTCTACTTTAGAACTAGGTCACCCATTTGCAAAGCAAACATTGGAAAATCTACAGTCCCATTCTTACTTAGATAAGCATATAGATATTGGATTTACACAAACTATATGCTTTTGGCATATTGTTGAAACACCCTTTTTATAGAAGTTAGTTTACCTCCATATGTGCTCCTGATACTTAACATGTCACATTGTTGTTTAGTCAAACAGGGCAGAATTATTTATCATAAAAGACAATGATCTTGTTTTATTTTTAGTCACAAGAAAACCTGCCAAGATGGAAAGTCTGTGCATTATATAAGTATTATATATTTATATATGCATAAACTTTACCCAAGAGGAAAGTCATTCTGTTTCTGAATGTCTATTTTCTGTACACTAGAGAAGCAACTATGCCTATGTACTTTATGCCACACTGTTGAATTACTAAACTTTTTTGCATATAAATGTATGCACATGCATGTATATATACATTTCACTATTTCAACAATTAGCATATGCATAAAATTCATTAAGTTGAATACATGTGAATTCAGATGAAGAATCATTTTACTTCCTGGAAGCTTATACCATAGAAGCAGGTGCACAATACATGATGATGAGAAAATGTAATTGTGAGAAACAGGATTGTAGCAACAACAAACTAACTGTTTGATTCATCTGAGGTTGCACCTGTGTATTTGTAACATTTATTTTTAACTAGGAAAAATTTCTTTCCATAGGTACTGTAGGAGCATGTAGGAGGAACTAATTTTGAAGGTAACTGTGATAATATAAATAAAATTAAAATCATCTAAGAGCTCTTTTGTGATATACCTCAGGTGAAGTTTTCAAGAATAGCAACATAGAAAATGACATAATTATTACAGAATACATTAGCTTGAATGTTGGAAGACATTAGTCATCTGTAATAGCTTTTGAATTGGTTTCAGTTCTTCTTAAGCTTATTGTATATCATCAATATTATTCTTATTCTAAAATGCTATGAGCATGAGCTTATAAAAATTATCAATTAGATTCTGCTCAACAGCCATTGAGCTTATAAATTTAAACCAACTGGAGGAAACTAAGCTGTCAATGATAACAACATGAGGAAAGAATAAAAATGGAAATAAACTTGAATTTGGGAGTCTAAAATACTGGAGATATACATGAGACTTAAATTTCTATTTTAAGGCAAAGCAGTCATTTGTCTAAATGTAGAAGTACTTAAGAAATCTTGGATATTACCAAATAAGAATTTCAAATGTAAAATATTCTTCTCACCATCTTTCATTAAGTTTTTATTTGGGGACCCGCGAGGTGGAGCTAGAGGTAAGGTGTCTGCCTTGCAAGCGCTAGCCAAGGATGGAACGCGGTTCAATCCCCCGACGTCCCATGTGGTCCCCCCGATTTCTGGGCGCTTAGCCAGGAGTAACCCATGAGCATCAAATGGCTGTGACCCGAAAAAAATAAAAAAAGTTTTTATTTGGATTTGGGTCTTAAAGGCTATCTATTTTTAAATTTCCTTTTATATTGAGTAAAATTGAGTGAAAACAGTATTAAGTAGCTCTGTTAATCTATTGATCATTACCTATTACTTTGAGGGTTAATTTACAGTCATCTGAGAGTAAAATTGGTTCAGAGTCGACAATTAGGAGAGAAGACTCTAGAAAGAATAATATTCTAAAAAACAGAAATTGATGTTTATGAATAATGGTAGCAGAAGAAGGTGAATTCTTCTTTGAAAGAGGAGAATATATGGTACTAATCAATACAATATAAAATACAGATGAGACAAAAACATTTATCTTTGAAAGTCTGAAATTAAAATAAAATTTATAAAAAGGAAGACAAGTTTTGAGCTGGAACAATGTTGCAGTAGTTAGGGCATTGACCTTGCACAACTATGACCTGGGATTAATCCATTAAACCATTACAGTCCCCAAAACCCAAATAGGAGTCACCTCTAAGCTGAGCACCACTTGTCATTCCCCCAAAATACATAAAGAAATGAATAAAAATATCTGAATTATAAAATTTGTATAGGAACCAGAGAGATAGCAGGGAGGTTAGGCGTTTGTCTTCCATGAAGAAGGATGGTGGTTCGAATCCGGGTATCCCATGTGGTCCCCTGAGCCTGCCAGGAGATATTTCTGAGTGTAAAGCCAGGAGTAACCCCTGAGCACTGCCGGGTGTGACCCATAAATCAAAAAAAAAAAAACTCACTAAAATTTGTACAAATAAAAATCATGCAAAATTATTTTTTAATGTGTGGAAAACCAGCAATAGCAAAATCACATAAATGTCCAAACATGTCAACTGTTGGCTGTATATGCTTAAGATGTACTCATATTAAAGATGGCCACAAAATCTTACACTGTGCCTATCATTTCAAAGAATTACCAAATCTTGAAGAATTTTCAAATAATTAGTAAAAAAAAAAATTTTTTTTTGGTTTTTGGGTCACACCCGGCAGTGCTCAGGGGTTACTCCTGGCTCCATGCTCAGAAATTGCTCCTGGCAGGCACAGGGGACCATATGGGGCACCGGGATTTGAACCGATGACCTTTTGCATGAAAGGCAAATGCCTTACCTCCATGCTATCTCCTGGGTCCCAAGTAAAATATTTTGAAGAATTACCAAAACACTAAACAGACAGTGGAGGAAACCTAGATAGGTTAGGACAGAAAATTAGTATTTAGGAGATATGTGGAGACAGAAAGTGAAAGAGAAATAGAGAGATGTAAGTGAAGATGATTAATCTCAATAGATGAGTATCATAAGACAATTTAAAAAATATTTGAATATTTTATATAAATCATCCAGTTCAATTTTTTGGCAGGGCATAATAAGATAGAGGTCCCCTTCTCAGGTGAAGCTTGTGGTGATAAAAGTACCAACTTCTATTTATTTATTTATTTGTTTGTTTTGGGTCATACTTGATAGTGCTCAAGGCTTACTGCTGGCTCTGTACTCACGCCTGGAGGGGCCGGAAGGAAATAATGGGATTCCAAGGAACAAATCCAGGCTAGCTGCCTGCAAGGTAAGCCTTTTAATAAGTGTACTACCTCTCTGGCCAGGAATATCAACTTGTTAGAAGCCAATATGATAAAAAATTATTGGATTTTAAAAACATTCATTGATCTTTATCATAGTAATAATGATTCTAAAAAAATATTGCAGGAATCAAAATACTCAAAATGTTGTATGAAGAGAGTCTCTAAAATTGAAAACAAATCTGTAAATACATCAGTTTAGAATTGATTAACCGCTTGGAACAGATTAGCACTTCAATACAATAAATGACATGAAAAATAATAGTGAAGGAGATTTACAAATCAGTACATAGAATTATGTTTGTAAAATAAAAATATATAAAAGGAAATGGGCAAATATAGCAACAGGATAATAGCAATTATCTGTTTAGTGTGTTCATAAATCATTTTTATTTTTTCCTTTCCTTATACTGAAAGTCAGATGACTTCCTAATCTCAAACATAAAACAAACATAAATTTTAAGTGCCCATTGCATTTGGTG
The DNA here is from genome assembly GCA_004027635.1 of Crocidura indochinensis. Lineage (NCBI taxonomy): Eukaryota > Metazoa > Chordata > Mammalia > Eulipotyphla > Soricidae > Crocidura > Crocidura indochinensis. The sequence goes on along the minus strand of PVKC010052421.1, from coordinate 5,431 downwards.
ATATTCCAGGAAAAAGTTACAGCCCTTTGAAAAATCATAATTCTGAGCTTTTAGATTTCAGCCAGATGCCACACACCCTGACTGACATTTGGTGAAATGATATCTTGGTTTAAAGTTCTCTTGGACCAAGTCTTAGAAGTTCATGGAACAGATGGCTTCAATTTGAAGGACATATCTGGTAATAGACAAAGGCAAAGCTGTCCCTCTGTGCTAAAGAAAATAGGGCATTAACCATGAGACATTTCAAGTTCTGTTTTTTTTTATTTTTCTTTTTGACTCTTTCATGCAAAGGTTTTTGTTGCTTAACTCTGGCTCGCAGAAAGGCTAAAATCAATGTCAAAGGAGTTTTCCTACATAATTTAGTTATCTGTCTGGTTTCTATACAGAAGGGACCACTGGGCAAGCACAAAAGTGGCCTGGAAAGGCTGTAGGTACATGCTTTTACAGTGTTTTCAGTGCTGTTCTACTTGAGATGTCCTTGTCACTGCTCTCTTGTCTCGCCTCCTTAATCCTTTTCAAGCACAGAACTAAAAGGATACCTCCAAGTAACTACTGTCACAATTAATCATAATCCTTGACAAACAAGAAACTATCCAAACTTGTATTCCCTATTTATCTCAAAATGATAAGTATGTAGAGGAGACTGAAGAAATATTGTGGCTACTCACACTGAACTTGTTATTTAACTGATGAAGCCAACAGGAAACACAGCTGAGCTCTCCTGATTTTAACAAACATGTTGGCATAGAAAACTAAATCTCTTATAATGTGTATGTGTATGATATTCTCCTTTATTTTTGATACACTTTTTAAAATTCTTGCCCAAAATGTAAATTGTAGGCTTAATTGCTTACTCAATTCAGTATTCCTTTCAAATATTTTATTTTTATAGAGTATTTAAAAGGATGGGAATTTCTATCATTAAAACTCAAAGAACATATGTGTAGTTCAGATTCTGTTCAAGAAAAGTTCCTTTTATTGGGTTAGAGAGGGCTGATTTGATTAGGATCACTCCTAGGAATGCTCTGGGACCACATGTAGTACCAGAGATTGAACCTTGGGCATCTCTTTCCAAGGTAGGCATCTTAACCCATGAACTATCTCTCCAGCCGAGAAAAAAAAAAGTCATCTGACTTATCCTGGCTTAACATATTCTCATTTAGTTTAGATGTTTTCTTAGTTTATTACACTCTTATAGCCATCTCTTCATTTATTTTCACTGAGATAATTTGAACACTGCATTAAAGACTTTCAGATATATTTTTAAACTTTCTGAACAAGTTAAATAGCTTTACATACAATAATATTTTATAATTTTAAGTGTACATCACTAAAATCAACATGTATATATACTAAATTAAGTTCAATACTAAAGCTTCAGTTCTGTTTTTTATCAAACAAGTGTACTCTTTGTTTAACCAATTACCCTCTAAACCTTCAAATATAGTTACTCAACATTTTATCACTTTGAAACAAGGCTTCTTATGAAAGGGTAAATATTCTCAACTAATTTTTCTATTCAACAAATTAAATTTTATTTTTAATTTATTATTCTGTATCAATATATTTTTCTCTTTTTTGTTGTTTTGGGGTCACACATGGTAGTGTTTAGAGGTTACCCCTGCCTCTGTGCTCAGAAGTCATGCTGGCAGGCACAGAGCACCATATGGTATGCCCGGATTCGAATCACCATCTTTGAATCAACTGCATGCAAGGTTGCATGCATGCCTTACCACTGTGCTATCTCTCAGGCCCCAGAATATGGGTTTCTTTTCTGACACTCAGAATTATTAGGAAAATATCTTAATTTTTCTAATTGAAACTAGAAAATGTGAGCATAGTATTATTGTCTATATATTGCTGTACCACAATTTAATCATTAATTTAATTATTGGATTCTTATATCTGGTAATTGATTAGAATCTAAAAATGGATAAAAATGTTAAGTTCTGTAGTGTCAAACAGAATAGTTAAAAACCTAAACTGTCTGAATTAGTTTGAAACCTGAGTTTCATAAGGTGTGTGTGTGTGAGAGAGAGAGCTAGAGAGAAAGAGAGAGAGAGAGAGAGAGAGAGAGAGAGAGAGTATTCTGGAAAAATATTTTTAAAAATTGGGGTCCGGGAGATAGCATGGAGGTAAGGTGTTTGCCTTTCATGCAAAAGGTTATTGGTTCGAATCCCGGTGCCCCATATGTTCCCTCATGCCTGTCAGGAGCAATTTCTGAGCATGGAGCCAGGAGTAAGCCCTGAGCACTGCCGGGTGTGACCCAAAAACCAAAAAAAAAAAAAAAAAAGTTATAAAATCACTATGAATTATAAAGTCATTCACAATGAATTTCAGACTCAGCCTATTTTTTGACTTAAGTATATTTATTCTTCTGACTTTTTTTGCACATTATCAGTGATATTTCTTTACCTGTTTCTATTGTCTACTTGAAAGTAATTGAGCAATTGAGCACATTGTATGTGGAAAGAGGCAAAAAATATCTAGACAAACAAAACATTGTCAAAACCGAAATTTTATATTTGGTACCTGCATAATGGAAAATTGACAAGAACTTTTATATATTATCCATGGTTCTAAAAGAAAATATAAAACAAAAATTTAAAAAATTCCTCAGAATGACTTTCTATATTTAGGACTTCATTGTTTGGTAAATAGATTTTTGTTCTGATAAAAGTCATATGTCATTCATATTTATATTTGCATTACTGAGTAGAATATCTCAATCCCAACAAATTTTAGATGATTTAAAAACAAAAGGGTATGTGTGTGAAAATATACTGTTTTTGCATTATCACAGATTAACACAAGAGCAAGCTAAAACTTGAATTAGAGGATATTAAATAACCTTCTTCAAAATGATTCAATTTTCAATATGATTGCTACATAACATGCATTAGACCAATTTTTAAATAAAATTTTTACTTTAATCACCTGTTGAAAGTTGTTCCTAATTGAGTTTTAAGCGTACAGTGTCAAATATCCATCCCTTAACCAATGCGCATTACCTGCCAACAATGTCTCCATTGTTCTGCCCTCTCCTCTGCTCTTCTCCCTGCCTACCTCTATGGCAGACATATTTCTTTACTTCTCTCTCCTCTCTCTCCTCGCTCTCCTCTCCTCTCCTCTCCTCTCCTCTCCTCTCTCTCCTCATTCTCCTCTCTCTCTTCTCTCTTTCTCTTTCTCTCTCTTTCTCTTTTTCTCTTTCTCTCTCGCATCTGTGCCAGCACTGGTTATTCTTGTTCTTCATGTGTACCATTCTCAGGAGAGTAAAGTGATATCACATTGCAGTTTTGATTTGCATCTCCCAGATAATTAATGATATGAAGCATTTTATGTGCCTTTTGGTAATCACTAATTCTTCTTTGAGGACTTTTTGTTCATCCTACTTTCTAGTTTTTGATAGAGTTGAATTATTTTTTCATTAAACTCCACCAGTTCCTTATATAGCTTAGAAAGCAACAGCTTATTAAATGAGTATTGGGTTAATAATAACACCCATTATTTTGGCCAATAAGACTAATTCCTATTTCTTCTATCACCAACTGTTGGTATAGGTTGACTATATTAAATAACTATTTGTAATACTTACTCCCTTTTTGTTGCTGTATGCAGTGATCCAATTACAATAGTTACCCAAGATACAAAATCCCCCTGCAACAGCTCAAACATTAGAAATTTTTATAAGGGTTTCCATGTATAAAAATGTGTGTCACACATTCTAATTTCTGAAAAAAAACTGGAAAAGGTTAGCTTAAAAGAGACACATTGTATCTGATTGAGTACAATATGTCTAGTTAAATAAATAAGTAATAAGGGTTGAAATATTGCTTAAAGACATCATTTCAAAGTGGCTGATAAAAGATTCAACAAATATCCATTGCAAGTCTACTCACAGGTGTCAACAATCCAAAGGCCAAATAAAAAACTAATGAACACAAAGACACTGTGAGCAAGACTGTAGTGGAAAAGTCTCATTCCACTTAATGGATGGGGCAATTAGTGGAATCAAAGATGCATTGCACAAAGAGCATAACATAGATGTACTACAATCTCTGAGAATCCCAATGAGTTTTTGCAAGAGTTAGCATAGTAAAACTATAAAGCTTTTTATGGAATAATAAAAGCCTTGGACAGATAATAATAAGAGAAGTGGTGGGGAAGAAAGAAAATAGAGTCATCATCTGGTGATTCAAAATTAAATTAACCAAATATCATGAAATTCACAGAAGTAGAATAAAGGCACACAATGAAAAATTCAATAAAACTAAATGCTCAGGAATAAAATGCACAGGCATTGGATCTATGTGAAAAGGACCAAAGAAAGGAAAGAAATTGAAACCTTTCAGGAAATGGTTTCTGGGGAAACTGAAAAATTCCCTATAAAAATGGCATTGGATTACTCTCTAAACATGTAGAAAAATAAATTCAAAATGGATTCAAAGAACAGCAAAGACATAGCTATAGCCCAGACCAGTGAAGTCTCGAGTAATCTCTGTGGTGTAAAAGCAAGAACAATCCCTGAGAACCTTCAGATGTGTTTCCCAAACAAACAACAAAAAAAAAATGGATGAATGAAGAAATGAATCAAAATTTAAAAATTTCAGATTGATAGTTTAGCAGGTAAGGAGTTTGCCTTGCAAGTGACTGACCTGGGTCATCCTCAGCATCCTTTATGGTCTCCTGGTCCCACTAGGATTGATTCCTGAGCAAAGAAACAAGTAACCACGGAGCACTGAGGCGTGTAACCAAAACTCACCCACCCCCATCTCCAAAGGAAGATCAAAAGGCTAGAATGTACTTTTTTTTTTTAGAATTTGGGGTTACCTGGGTTCATTGTTACCACTTATAGGGAATGATTAACCCCCTAAATAAGTCACCAACGATTGTCACACAGTGGTGGTGAAATTTCTACAATTTCTACAATGAATTGAAATTTCTACAATGGATTGAGCTTCCAGAGGGTTAGAGGGGAATGCCAAAATGCCTTTGAGCACAGCCCAAGGCCCAGAAGAGGTCAAGAGTCCCTGACTGGGTGTGTCTGAGCCTTGTTCTCTGATGAGAGCCCCCTACCCACGTGGCAGCCCCCTTTGTGACATGCCCAGAATTCTGGGCATAAACTGTCCCTGAGCCTCATCCAGCTACTTGGGCATTTGCCTTCAATAGGGACAGCTGCACTCTTAGTCTCTCCTTAGTTTCGTTTTGATCTTTCCATTTTTTAATCTATCTTTCCTAGCAAGCCAAGTAGCAGTAGCTGAACCACCTCCTGCTGTACCTGTGTACTGCCCCACAGAGGGTGACCCTTTGGGGCACCCTGTGGCAAGATGTCCGAGACTTGCCTAGCCACCCACAGTGCTTACTCACCCATCAAAGATCAAATAATGATAGGAAACAGCATCTCCACAGACAGACCGTAAGTTCTGGGGCA
>PVKC010052420.1:0-10260 GCA_004027635.1 Crocidura indochinensis | reverse complement strand
GTAAAGAGCCACATGTGGCTCGCGAGCCGCAGGTCGCCGACCACTGCATCTGCTGGTCACCTTCACTGAAGCCCATTCACGCCCATTCTGAAAAGGTCCTTCTTGAAAAGAAGTGCTCATGTATTCATATTGAGATGTTTATTAGCTCAAATTATTGTTCAAATTAAGCAATCAATACTCGTTTAGCACTTAGTTTATATGATTAAAAATTATATCAATATTATGTCAAAAATAAACCACTTGTGCTTTTTCTTTCCCTCCTTCTTTACCCTGTTAATGTATTTTATTTTTAAGTGAGCTTTTGGTCGCTTTTATTTTGAGGTCACACCCAGCTATTTTCAGGAATTATTTCTGATTCTACTCGTAGTGTTCTTAAGGGTTATATGGGATGGGGACTGGGACACCTCTTGGCCAGCTGCAAGCAAGTTCTACCACTGTATTATTGCTACAGGTCTTTTATTGATTTTTAATAATGAATTAATCAGTGTCTCATATTTGCTTGATAGTTTTGGTCTTTCTTGCTTTATAATTTATATGGATTTCATTACATCATTTGTCAATTCCTATTTTCTCACAATTGATATGTGATCCTAAATATTGGGATATAGGGCAATGCATATATATATATATACATATATATATACAAGCATATATATATACAAGTATATATAATATTTTTGTATAACATACATACATTTCCATCTAAATATAGCTGCATACACACTAAAAATCTGATTTAGCTTGGAAAACTGTCTTATTGAAATTTGAAATAGAGGATCTCTCAAACAGATTAACTTTCGATCTCTCCTGTGAACTAGAATTAACTATTGCAGCAAAAATGTGTAGAACTTTGTTTCAGTCTGTGTTTACAAGACTTTGTAGACTGAAAATGATATTCCAGTGAATAATGCACTCACTCTTTATATGCTCTTCTAGGTTCAATCCAGAAAGAACACCACCTATGGTCCTCCATGTTCTTCTAGGAGTGTTACCCAAATATAGAACTGGGAGTAAGCCCTTAAAATCACCAAAAAGTTAGTTTTGATGTAGTTTTTAGTGTTTTTAAGAGATAATACAGAACAGGAAGTAAAAAATGAGGAAGGATAGCATTCCCAGAACTTACCCTTTATTGGATGAAGAAACCCAAATTGCATAAAAAGGAAGGTACCAAAAGAATATCTTCAAGGAGTTGCAGTTTGAGCAGGCTCCCTTTCATAATTTTGGTCTGTTTAGTATGGTAAAAGGTAGCCAAAGTTATTGAATTGAAAATAAATGTATTAAATAAATCTCTTATTAGAAGGTGTGAGGGACATGGGACAAAGAATACAAATGAGGGTGAGGAATTGAGTTGGACTTTCAATAGTAAAACCAATGTATTACAAACACAGCTTGAAGTTTATAGCTGTAAAACTTAAATATATAAAGAAATTTTACTTTAATAAAATTTTACAAAAATACATGTTATGTAAAAGTCTAAATTTGTATATGCTTTCATTGGAGGTGAGATGTGCCTTTAAAAAACCTATAAAATGAAATGTTTTACTGCAAAGGATAAAATCATTTTTATTCTTTTGATTATATTGTGCTTGACTCATCTTGCATTTTAAAATGCTCTTGATTTCTCTGAGACATTTATGCTCTGTTTTTATTAACCTGAGCAACTTTTAGTAGGTATTTTCAGTTGTTACATCTGAAATTATTAGATGTTGGTTCTATGAACATTCCAGGTACCTTTGAAATAATTATTGTAAACATTTCACTGCTTGGAAAATATATATGAATCTGGGATCTTTGTGGCTTATTTCAACACAAAGTTTTCAACCTATTATGGTTGCTATCCTTTTTCTTAGCAAATGATCATACAATCAATGGAGATAAGGCCAGGCTGAGAGTGAAAAAAAAATGAGTGTTTAGAATCATGATATTCATGATACAGAAGAACCCATCAGACACAGAGTAAGACATAAAAAGCTGATTGTAGATTCCAGTAGAAAACAACCACACGTATATGTGAAAAATTGTGAGGCATCATAGACACATCTCACATGCCTCATTACCAGAGAAAAAATGAATGCAAAGTCCGCCAGTCTTCTACCTTTTGCCCACTGTGGATCCTTCAATGCTATTTTTTTTTAAGAAGACCCATTTTGTTTCCTGTAAAATTGGCGTGTTACTTCTATTAGCTAAAACTTGATACATTCACATTCCTGTATAATGGAGGGGGGAAAAAGAACCTCTATGTAAAACTGTATTGTGGATCTGATGAAGATATTCAGATAATAATTATGACAAATGGGATTGAAATCAAAAAGTCATTTTTATAAACTAAAAATTAATCATTAAGCTTTTTGCAATCTGGGTATTATTTCCTTTCCTTTTTTTTTTCTTCCAAGACAAAGCCACCTAGAAAAAATATGTCCCTGAGTTTTGGTTTTTCACTGATCTTTACTATTAATTAATTAAGCTGCTGCTGAGAGGTCAGGAAATAAGAATATGTAACAATTAAACAATCTTGAGCTTCTTTAGGATGACATTGGGAGGGATCTATTGACCATGTCAGTATTCATTTGTTTCAGAAGCAAATGAGAGATTATTCAAGTTTTAGAGTGTAAAAAACTTTATAGAAATCCCTGGTTCCATTCCTACAGCCACATTGTTTTCACAGATATAGATCCTTGACTATTGATCCTGGAGCATTGCTGGATTTAGTCCAAATCAAATTATTTTTTGGGGGGGCACACACCTAGCTGAGCGCTGTGTGTACTTCTGGTTCAGCACTCAGACATTCCTCCTGCTAGGGTTCAGGGACTATAGTGAAGTGCTAAAGATTGAAGCCAGGTCACTCTAACTTTTGCAATGTTGCTCTGACCCCAAACTAAAGCAACTTTTAAAAGTATATTTCAAATCAGACTTGGAACATCAATAAGAATTAATAGATGAAAATAATTTAGACTCAGAATTGGCACTCATATTCACACAAGTCTCCTCGAACCAACCAGCATAGCACATTTCCATTTACGAATGAGAGGATGCATTTGATTTTGAGCCACTCTTCCCTGCCACTCTAAATGAGAAATTGAAATAAATGCCCATGCAATTTGTGCAATTCTGGAAATAGTAGCAGTTGGGCAGCAAGTTTCTTGTCATTTTCATATTAATGTCAATTTTTGAGGTAAAGCATCCTATAAAAGTTTTAACAGGTGAATGGTGAGAGTAATAGAGAAATTTCAATTTATCAGTTATCATTTAATAGTGGGTGTGGGGAGCTGAATACCATTCTAATAATTCAAATTTTGTAACAAAACCTCTCTAACAAAACCTCTAAGACCTTATTTAATAGGTCTTCATTTTCAGTAAAAATATGTTTTTATGTTTAAATGTAATTTATTTGTCATTATATTTCATGTTCTAAAGAATTAAGTTCAATAAACCTCTAAAAATTTTTCTCTATTTTGTAGTGGTACATTATAGTACCATTATAAGACAACTACTTATTCTACAGACTCATGAACTTAAAGGAGAAATGGAATGTGTGGGTTTTGATTTTTATACACATTTTTAGCTAAATAAGGAAAATCTTGAGGGAGGAAATGAACTAGCACTTTGAGACAAGCCCTATTAAGGTTTTGAGATGGAAAAAATCTAGCAATTGCAAACCTGGTTTTTCTTACCTGGAAGGAAAAAAAAACAGCCAAACAATGATTTGAGTACTACAGGACCCAGGAAATGAAATCAAGTAAATGAAAATGTTTTAATAGTAATTGAGTGTACATTATATTTTGGCCTCCAGTTCTCTCTATTGATAAATGTTTTTTGAATGCCAGAGAGTAAATGACAAGAAGAAAAGTAAAGGTCCTTGGAAGAAGTTAAATTGAATAGAGTAAAATTTAAAAACACTCACATGCACTTTTGAACTAAATCTCTGAAGCCACTTAACTTATAAGTGTTTTCTCCAGCTGCACCATGAGGACAAAGGAGACACAATGCCCAATTTCAATTCTCATATTTACCAGTATCTTGGACATGTTCCTTAACCTCTGCCTACTTACTTGCCCTCTCCTAGTGTAATTTCTAACATTATATTATTTTTTCAAATGTTCTACATTTTCACTAAATGCTGTAAAAAGTCAGAAATCCTCCATGTGCTTAATAAAGTTAAAGAATCCATTATTTTGAATTTTGTATTTTTTAGAACAGTACATTAAAACAATATTGTTTTATGCTTTCAGTGCTGCTATACAATACCTAGCGCTCTTACATTAGGAGCATGTCTTTTTGTTTCTTTGCTTATTTATATGTTCTTCAGTGTTGATGCCGGTCATGTTTTTACAATGTTGTTAATGGTTATTGTTTATTTTATGTTTTGTCTTGTATTGTTTTGGTTTGGGGGTAAATTTTCAAATAATTTTTTCTTGGTTCCGTAAGCAGGAATCACTCCTGAAAAAATTTGGGGAACCATCTGAACTGCCAAGGATTGGCATGTGAAAAGCAAACGTTCCATATCTCACCAGCCCAATGATTGTTGTTTTAATGAATGTAGTTACTGCTCTACCACCAAAGTGTCCAAGAACTTCCTTCAGTTTTCTTATGTTACATCCAGTCCACTTCATCACCCCTCTCACACCAACACACCAACTCTTTTATTACTTGGTATTCTCAAATCTCTCCTCCTGTGTTTGTTAATGTTTGGTACGTTGTGTTTTCTTTGTTTTTTTTTCCATAAAAGATGAATGAGATCATCCATCTAATTCTAAGTATAACTCTACCTTTTCTTATACTTCATAGTATTTTGCTGTATAACACAACTGTATATAAAGCACAATTTCTTTTAACAATCCATTCACCTATAATGCCACTAGTTTTTTCATATCCTGACTATTGTACTAAATGTGGCAATGAACATAATTATGCAAACATATTTTAAAATTAACGATTTTGAATTTGGGGGTAGATCCCAAGAAGTGGAGTTACTAAATCATACAAAATTCTATTCTTACATTTTTGAGAAATTTCCATATTGCTGCCTAAACTGGACATGGTTCCTTTTCATCACATCCCTACCAAATCTAGTTGATTTCTCATTGATTTGACAATATGTCATTATTGTTTTGAGGAGATTTTCTTCATAATAAGTGATAATAACGCTAAGGAAACAATCAATTTTTAGAGAACAAAAGCTTTTATTATATCTCACCAGTAAGTTCTTTGAAATATTTCACATGTTTTGATTAAAGAAGTGTTAGACCCTAGTCTCTTTAGCAGTAACCCCTGAGTACAGAGTCAAGAGAAATACCTGGGTACCACTGGGTCTAGCTGTAAAACCAAATTAGTAATAATAATAATAATAATAATAATAATAATAAAATATGTCAAATTTCCAAGTGCTGGGCCTTGCGCATAGTACCCTAGGACGGACCATGGTTTGATTCCCACAGGGTCTTATATGGTCCCCCAAGCCAGGAGCGATTTCTGAGCTCATACCCAGGAGTAATCCCTGAGCATCACCGGGTGTGGCCTCCAAGAAACGTAAAACAAACAAACAAAATGTTCCAAGTGTTATTTAATTATTAAAGGAAGTTTTGGTGGTGTTGTTGTTGTTGTTTGTTTCTGGGTCACAATTGGTGGCGCTGGGGGTGGGGGTTAATTCTGGCTCTGCACTCAGAAATCGCTCCTGGCTGATATGGGGACCATATGGGATGCTGGAATCCTAACTACCATCCATCCTGGATAAGCTGAGTGCAAGGCAAAACCCCTACAGTTGTGCTATCTCTCTGACCCCAGTTTTCTCATTCTTTTAAATCTAATTATGTATATTTACTAACATAACCTTTAAGAAAAGTTAAAAGCTCATTAAAATGTACTTTTAAAAAGAACAATGTATCATATGCTGCATGATTTATTTTATGAGTAAGATAGGATAGTGCTTAAGTGTAATTATAGATTATATGTAGGAATGGAAAAGTTTTTATGACTTTAGAATGAATTAAGATGGCCCAGAGATAAAGTATAGAGGCTAAGTATGCTTTGCAGAGAGATCAGCCTAGTTTGATCTTTAGAACAAGATGATCCTCTGAATATCACTAAATGCAACCCTGGAGAGCACCAGGCCCTGTCTGGTATTTTAATAAAGACTCCTGAGTACTTCTGGGGTAAACCAGGCAACAGGAAAACTGCAGGGCTAAAAATGCTCAGCATCCTTAGACCCTCAATGAAAACACCAGCATGGCTCCCTAAGCTTTGCCAGGTGAGTCTCCTGGGCTTCCTGAGAACCATATAGGAGGACTCACTAGCCCAGAATAAGAGATTAATAATGGGAGACCAGAGCAGTAGACAGCAGTAGGGCACTTGCCTTGCATGTGGTTGACCCAGGACAGATCTAGGTTCAATCCCCAGCATCCCATATGGTCCCAAGCCAGGAGCCATTTCTGAGCCCATAGCCAGGAGTGACCTCTGAACATTACCGCATGTGGTCCAAAAATAAACAAGCAAAAACAAACAAGCAAAAAATTTTAGATGAATAAAGTACCGAGTTATTTGCATATAAAAAGGTGGTATGCACAGCAAACTAAAATTTTGAAACAATATACATTAATAATTACTTATTTCAAATTTGTGTAATCATTATTTTCAAAAGTAAAGATAAAAATGGAGATTTTGTACGTGTTTTCCTTTTATCTTTTCTTTAGTAAATGTGATGGCAGGGAAATTCTAACTACATTTTGTTTACAATATGCCCCTTGAAAAATCATGGGTTTTATAATATCAACAAATTTGATGTTTTTTTTTCATAACTCCAAAAGCATTCATTTCTTTAAAAGACAATGAGTTCAATTTGGATGACTTTATAACCATTTTTAAACTACATTTTTTTAGCCAGTTTTTATTTAAGCACCATGATTACAAGTATGTTTGTAGTTGGGCTTCAGTCATAAAACTATTTTTTTGAAACTGTTTTTTTTAAATCCTGGATTTTAGAAATTAAATAAGAAAGGCCAGAGAGAATGTACAGTGGGTAGGGCATGAAGCTGACACATTTGGATGACCTTCCACTACTCATATGGTCCACTGAGCCTGCAAGAAGTAATTTTTAAGCATAGAACCAAAAGTAACCCCGAGGGCCTCCAAGTATGACCCAAAAGTCAAAAAAGAGGGACAGGAAGAAATAAGAATTGTGTTCCTTCCAGATCTGCAATTTCTAAACCATGCCTAAAAGACTATTTGATACTCATGGACTTACTATCTCCACGAACCTTAGTTTAATACAAATACAGGAGCGGTTGGATACAAATCTCAGTCAGTTTCTTTGCCAAGGAATCAGGGAATATTTTTTTCTTTTTGAGGTAGAGAAAGCATAGGGGGTGTCCTACTAACCAGTGCTTGGTTATGGGTAATATTCTTGCTGGTGCCTAGGTAGCCATATGCCATGCTAAGGATCAAGCCGATGGTAAAACATGAAAAGAAAGTTTCTTACTCCTAAAGTAGTTCTCCAGCATACCAGATAATTAATCATCTGTTCCCTCAAATAAGTAAAATTCACTTCAATGATTACTATCAAATGCAAGAACTCTGGAGAAAAATATTGCAATGTAAAGTTGGCTTTTGCCATTTCTCTGCAGTGATATTGGTAAAACAGCAAATTTGAAAGTAACCTAAGAATCACTATTAAAGGATTACAGAAAGAGACATAAAGTGAACAACAAAATTAAATGAAACTGTTGACATTCCACCTTTCCATGATGTCTTTCCTCTGGTGAAATGTGCCTAAACTTATAGTCTAATTTTTAATAATGTGCTGCTTTTGTGTGCTTAGCTATTCTGGCTATGCCAATTAAAGTGTTAGTTCTTTTTTTTTCTTTTACTTTTGCTTTACATTTGTGTAGGACTCTTTTAGACTTTTTTCAGATGTATTTTTCTCCCTATTCCTGTTTTCACAGTAGAAAAATGCTTCCAAATATCTTGTTTTAGCAATCAGGAAAAAGGCAAAACAAACATGTAAACACTAAAAACTGTATTTCAGAGTTTCTAGACAGATATAACTACAAACTTCCTTTGGCAAAAATGTTCTGAGCAAGAATTTTAAGATAAGAACTCAAGTGGCAATTCAATGTGCAGTTCACAAGAAGAATTGTATTGCAGAACTTGCTAAATTAAACTTTTACTGGATTTTAAAGATCTCAAGAAAAGTGAATGGAGGACTTTAACTTAAACTTGATCTTACTGAAGAAATTGCATATTTCCTATTTTGGAATTACATCACTGGGACTTGAAATTTTTTGTTGCAGTGTCTATTATGACCTACCCTATTCAGAGTAAAGATTTGATTAAAAAATGCTACTCAGATACTAATTCAAATGGCTCCAACCAAATGTTTTGTTCATTTGACAAATCATCCCTGAATTTATGAATTATTGAATATCTGGCTCATTCAGATTTACAGGGTTCCATGAATACTTTACGTTCATGACAAAGAATAGGGCTTAAATTGTTAGGGTAAAATTTTATAAAACAGAAAGATCTCCAATTCAATTCATTTGCTATAACTCTGTTTCTACTGTTATAGGTACATAAGTGTACTAGCAACTAGTAAAGTAGCATTGCCTGTTTTTACACCAAGCTTTTAAGGAGTTATCTAGAAACTCAGGTTAAAGGAGATTCTCTCATGTCAACAGAAAGCTTTCTGAGCACCATGGAATATGCAGGATGCTGATTTAACCTTTCTCAGCCTAGAGATAACATGTATCACTTTTTTTCATATGCGATAGGTATGAAACAAAAATATAACCCTATGAAGATATAGCAGTATTTTGTAAAATATAGTATCCTCTGAAAGCAACCCTTAAAGAAGAGCACATATCTTTCTTTAGATTTTAGGGCCACATTCTGACATAATCCGGAATTATTCCTAACTCTGCAGGCATGGATCATTCCTAGTGGTACTCAGGGAACCAGATGCAGTGCTAAAAATCAAACTGGCCATTCAGAGGCAAAGCAAGCTCCTTACATTCTAAAAATCCCCTGATCTGTCTAAAAGTCTGTAATATATAGACCTTGGTAGCCTTGGTTCCTTCTGAAAGTATAATATTAAAATATAGAAAATTTCTTAAACACTGTATAATCTCTCTAGGCTTGAAAATATAACAATTAGGCATTTTACTAAGTACCTCATTGATTAGTTTGGTTTGGTTTGGTTTTTAGTCTGATGTCCAAATTGTATATTTCTCAGGAACTACTCTTAGCCTCTGTGCCACCAAGGGTTATTACTAGTGGTGCTGGGGAACCTTGTGTTTAAGTGATAATCAAGACAAACCTTAACACACAAATTAGTTCTCTGACTGATACCTAGTTTTACTGCTATTGACTAGAAGTGCATTTAGAATGTAAGAGGAAAGTAAAAGTCAAGTCAACATGCAGTTGGCCTCATTTTGCTCTATTACTAGATAAATAAAAGGAGCAGAACATGACCAGAATATACTGTGGGTTTTAAAGGAGTTGTTCAGGGAGAGCAGAAAGTACAATCATTTTTTCAAAAGGTTCTGTGGTTTATGCTGATTCATAAACTTATTAACTCTGTGTTTATTCTAGTATATATGCTATGTTGCATTAAACTTACAACATAAAACCATCAATGTGGTTACCAAGATGCAAGAACATTAATTTCAAAAGATATGTGCACATCTTTCTTCTCTGCAGTGCTTAGTACAATATCCAGGATTAGAATGTGAAATTAATGAATAAAGAAACTCTGGCAAACAAGAAAATTTAATAAAAAAAATTTAGGTGCTTGCCTTGCATGCAATATGATTTGTTCCCAGGTACTGAGATGAGAGCATTCTTACCTGCTCCTCTGTGTACCCCTTCGAAGCAATGCTACAGGTGATCTGTAAGTGCAAAGTCATGAGGAAGTCCTTAGAAATTCTAGGAGAGGTCCAAAAACTAAATGAAAATAAGAGAAAGAGAAAGAGAAGAAATAATAAGGACAGGAGAGGGGAAGGATAGGAAATTAGTGAAGGGGAATGGAGGGGAGGGAAAAGAAAAAGGTGCAGAGCAGGGGAGGGAAAGGGCAATGAAGAAAAAGGTGAGGAGAGAGAAGAGACTAGAAGAGGGGAGGAGAGACAAGGAGAGGAGAGAAGAGGAGAGAAGTGAGGAGGGGAGAGGAGAGGAGATAGGCAGAGGTGAGGACAGGAGAAAAGAGGTAGAGGAGAGGGGAAAGGAAAGAGAAGAAAGCAAGAATGAAAGAAAGAAAGGAAGGAAGGAAGGAAG
>PVKC010052419.1:0-10265 GCA_004027635.1 Crocidura indochinensis | reverse complement strand
GAGAGAGAGATATGGAGTCACCTCAAAGTTTCAGTTATGATTCCTTTTTCCTGTTTTTAGAGTATTATCTAAACTTATGGAACCACTTCGAGGATTCTTCTCCCAGTAACTATATTTCATCTACAGTTTGCTAATTTGTTATTATTGAGATAAAGAGTTGACATTTGCATTAAAGAAGTTTCACTAGGAGAGATCAATATGAGAACTTAGAAACCAAGAACCTTGAAGCAGAGAACACTGTAGTTCCTTTACCTAGTCCTAGAACATAGTTTAGTTCTAAGAAGGGAAAATGGCTCTGAACTGCCAAAGTACTTGTAACAAAATCTGTTCTTTGAAGCTCTTCGATTTTTTACAGTTAGAAGAGTTCTTAGGGCATTCACTCAAGATTCCTTAGTTATTTAAGATACTGTCCTTGCATTCTTTTTCCATTTGGTGTCTCTCACATGCAGTGATTAAAAATACCTAATTAGAGGATGAACAGTTGAAGAGGACAGCAAAATAGACAAAATAGGGGAAACAGAGAAAGAAAGGGAAGAGAGGGAAAACTTGATAGCATTGTCATCAAGGGCCACCTGGTGTTTCAACAGTTTCACATACCTGGAGAACCAAGAACCTTTGAGACTATATATATTAAATCACAGCACTTTGTGGTATTTCCTTGGAGACATTACTTCCCCTATATCGAAAGTGAATATGATCAAGATTATATATTAGTTTTTGTTTTGTTTGTTTTTGGTCCACACCCAGCAATGCTTAGGAATTACTCCTGGTTCTGTATCCAGGGATCACTTTTTGGTGTTGCTCAGGGGAACTGTGCTGTGCCAGGGATGGAACCTGGGCTGCCAACATGCAAAACAAGTGCACTTAAAGCAGGGGTCTCAAACTTGCGGCCCGTGGGTCGTTCCGGCCCTCCGTACAACATTTTGTGGCCCTGCCCTAGAGGAATCTTTGTTTTGTTTTGTTTTTTTGTTTTAGTTGTTTGGGTCACACACCCCCAATGTTCAAGACTTACTGCTGACTTTGCACTCAAGGACTTTGCCTCCTGCAGCCCCCAGGTAAATTGAGTTTGAGAACCCTGCCTTAAAGCTTATCTCCATGGTCCTTAATATGATTTGCTTGTTTTGAACCACACAGAGCAGAACTCAGGGCTTACCTCTTAGCTCTGTAACTCTGGAATCACTCCTGGTGGGTCTCAAGGTACCTTATGGGATGCCAAGATCCCGAATGCAGGTAGGCCACACTCTGTACTGCCTCTCTAAGCTCTATATATGTTTTTTTTTAAAAAGCAACTATGGATAGTTTATTATGAGATATCATGTTCTTAGTCTTAACTAAGAAAGCCTGTAACATAAATATATCCATTCTGGGTAAATCTTTGTTCAAAATATTTTGATCCTTAAAGTGGTAAATGTAAGAGTTAAATGGAAAAAATAGTCCTTAAGTTTTGAAATACCAAGTAGTATGATATTTTTATAATTACATAATTCTAGATATTTCTTATTAGAACTGTGAGTTGATCATGTGGGATAATGTTTCCCTCTGTTATATCAAGTCATTTTACAATTTCTTTAAAATATTTAACCTTAATTACCACCCCCCCAATATTACTGACCTATCTCTAGTTATATTGTAAATGTCAGGCAGTATGCACAAGCTTTGTAACATTATTTCATTATTGCACACTGATTATTTAATTAGGTGACTGTGAGAGTTTTTTTTTTTTCTTTTACTCTCTCTCGCTCCTCTCCACCCATTTTATTCTATGTTGGGCCATGTCCCAGTCCCTGTGTAAACTTTGAACTGTCCACATGATTTTATAATGATAAGCATTTTAGTTACATATTTGTTTATTTAGTCTTGTGGCCACATCCAGCAGTGCTCAGGGGTTACTTCCTCTCTTTACTCAAGAATTACTCCTGGGTGGCTTGGGGGACCACATAGGATAATGGGGATCCAAGGTTAGCCACATGCAAGGCAAACTAATTTCCTACTCTGTACTGTTGCTCTTGCCTCATGATAAGCATTTTAAAACAGACATATCTCACTTGGATTTTTCTCTTCAAAGTAGTTGACAGCATCTTTTCCTTATTTTAGATTTCTTTTGATATTCCAAAAATCTTTTTAAGATAATCAAATTATTTTCACTGAAGCTTAGGCTTCAGAAAAGATCAGATTAAACTGATAGTCCTTATTTTAGAAAAAGGCATTTTAATTCAGTTTTTTGAAAAAAACTTACCAAGTTGTTCATAATACAGGTGCTTTAGATATTAACTGGTCAAACACCAATCCCACCACCTACGTTACCATCCCTTCGCTAGTATCCCCAATTTTTCACACACCACCCTAGTCTGTCTCCAGATGCAAGTTTACTTGATATTATTTGTTACAACACAAAGGCAAATGGAATTCTCAAAACTTAGACCAACATGAGTCAATTTGAATTAATTGTTATATTTCTCCATGGTGTTACTAAAGTCAGTGCCTAAAGATTTACTAGGCTATCGTTGCTAGTTGAGCCGTTCTGTATTAGGTTCTGTGTTTATGTTCACTGAGCTTGGTAATTTTCTGTATTACTTACTCACCACATTTCCTGTGATATTACTGGACTGACACTGCTATGAAATGTTAAGGTATCAGGTGGTCGAACAGTCCAGGATCTATATAGATCAGAAACAAATTTGGTTGCTTGCAATTTAATAAGGTTAAGCCAGGGAGCTGAGCCATTTCTGTTGGAAGGTGTAGGTGGGTGTGACTCTGGGCTGTTGTAATTCTTGCAGAAAGAGGAATTTTCCCCCACCCATTCTTGAGGATGCCACAGAGGTATCAGCTACAACCACACTAACTAGGAAGAGTTGGTGTCCATTATATACTTTTGGCTCCTGTTTTGCTGCTGGAGTCAAAGTAAAATTATTTTGCACTTGAAAAATATCTCTCTAAATTATTGTGAACTGGCACTTCCCTGCTATAAAGGTGTTTTGTTTTGTTTTGGTTGATTTGGTTTTAGTTTTTAGATTATATGTGGGACTTACTCCTGGCAGTCACTTTTGGCTATAATTGGAGAACTATATTTGGTGCTGGGAATGAACCTGGTTTGGCAGCATAAAAGGCAAAAAACCTTACCACTGTATACTATCTTAATAAAATGACTGGATAATTCTATTGAAAACAATGGAATAACTTTTTTCCCCTCTTCCTTTTTTGTTTTCGGGCTACACCCAATAGTGCTCAAGTCTGCCTTTTGACTCTGTGCTCAAGGGTCACTTCTGGTGGTTCTTGGATCATATGAGGTGCCAGGGAACAAATATGAGTCATCCATCTTGCAGGGCAAGCACTTTAACCCTTGTACTATCTCGCCAATTTTATAAGTTATTTTAAAATACATGTTATTATGAACTTAAAAATTTTTTTTTATAGGAGCCATACATGGCAGAACTTGGGGATTACCAGTCTATTCAGAACCAGCAATCAAAACTCCTTTTTGACTGTATAGTATTCCATCCTGTGAACTTCACTAATTAACAGGTTTCCTATTTTAGGCATTTGTTACTTGCTTTTTTATTGTCCACCATTAGGCATAGCTTTTCAGATACTTGCTCACGTAAGTTTGTTTTGTTTAGTTTTTGGCCACAGCAGGTGATGCTTAGGGCTGGCTTGCTTGCTTGCTTGCTCCTGGCTCTATCCTCAGAGATTACTCCTAACAGTTCTGGGAGAATATATGGGATGCCAAGGATTGAGCCGGGGTTGGCTGTGTGCAAAGCAAATGCTATTTTGCAATTGTTCCCAGCCCCAATAGTTGTTCATTTAGCTTTATACAATAAATCTCCGGGCGGTGGCGCTGGAGGTAAGGTGCCTGCCTTGCCTGCGCTAACTTAGGACGGACCACGGTTCAATTCCCCGGTTCCCCATATGGTCCCCCAAGCCAGGAGCAACTTCTGAGCGAATAGCCAGGAGTAACCCCTGAGCGTCACCGGGTGTGGCCCAAAAACCAAAAAAAAAAAAAAACAAAAAAAAAACAAAACAATAAATCTCTCATAAATGGACTTGCTAAATCAAGTGACAAGCTTTTTGTTGTTTTTGTTTTGGGCTACATACATCAGTGCTCAGTTTTATTCTAGCTCAGTGCTCAGGAATCACTTCTTGCAGACTTGGGGGACCATATGGGATGCTAGGGATTGAACCTGGGTTGGCTGCATGGAAGGCAAGCACCCTACCCTACTATACTCTGACGCTGACATGCATAGTATTTTAAAGAGTATGTAGGACCCAGAGAGTTAGTTAAATAAATTGGGCTTGGAGACATGTTTTACATGTGGAGGTCCCAGGTTTGGTTTCCAGCACCACATGTGGTTCCCCAAACACTGCTGATTGTACCCTCCCCTAATTCATTTTTGTGTGGTTGTCCACATGGCCCTATAAAACATTGTGCCAATGTATGTTTCCTTCATTGTATATGAGCGTGCTCTTTGCCTCCAGTTTTGCCTGAATTGAATATCACTAGTCTTTTATTGTTGCCAATCTGAAAGGCTGAAAGATTTCTTCATTTCAGTTTATAATTTTTTTACTTTTAACTTCATTATCCCTCCTCTCTCACTATTGACAAGTTAATGTGTCTTTTGTGTATTTCCTTTCAAAAGGAATAGAATTTTTCATTTGATATTATTCTATGTATTTTCTTTGTATGTTTGAATATTAGCTGCCATATTGATTGCAGGTTATTTCTCCACTTTTGTGCTATGACTTAATGAATTCCAGTTAATGTTGCCCTTCTTCCAGACAGGTAGTACTATGTAGTGCTTGAGAGTATAGACTCCTGAGACTTAGTCTGAGTCTCACCACTATCGGGGAATGTAATTGGAAAGTTACTTAACTTCTTTGCACTTGAGTTTTCTTAACTATAAAATGGAGGTATTACTTCAGAGTGGTCAAAAGGGCTAAAAGTATTTGTACAGTTTTTAAAACAATGGTAAGAAAATAGTAAACATTATATAAATGAAAACTCTTAGTCCCCACTACAATATTATAAAAATTCATCAGTGTTCTTTGAGCATATTCTTACAGATTTAAAATAAGTATTCTAGGGCCAGAGAGATAGTGCAGGGATTGAAATACTTGCCTTGTATGTGCCAACTTCTGATTTGATTCCTGGCACTGCCTAGGATACCCCAAACACCATCAGGAGTCCTGAGCACAGAGCTAGGAATAGCTACTTAGTACTTTAGGTATATCCCCATCCCACCCCACCCCAAATGTAAGTGATGACATAGGACTCTGTTTCAAATACTGTTTCTTGATTATGTTTTTCATTATCTACTATGTTTTCAAATATTTAGGAGCCCTCAGATGTGGTTTTTTTTCCCCAGGTATTTTCTGTACAGAGTGTTAGGTCTAAATTCTTAAGTAGCCACATTTCAAGAATCTATGAGATTAAAAGAAGTCATTGGGGCTCTTGATGCCTGGCATGTGTGAGGCACTAGGTTCAATTCCTGATACCACCACTAACCACTCAATCCACCTCCCCAAATCATATTATTAGCTATATCATTGCTGATTCATATTACTGTATTTTGAAACGACTTAACTTTAGTGAGAACTCTGGGCTAGTTTCCCTGAGAGTATAGATATGCTCCCTCTAGACACTCATTGCTGCCCTGTGTCCATGCTGAATCCTGTCCCCCAGCCTCCACATCCTCCCCCTTATCTCTGGGTAATCCCTGCCACCATCTCTCTAATTGATGTGTTCTTACTCCCTTGGCTTTCTCACCCTCAGTGTCCAATCAGTCTGCAGCTCTATTGTTGCAATGCTGTTCGAACCAAGGAATCCACCCCCACAGCTGCTAACCCAGGGTCAGGCCACTGTCACCTCATCCCACCCAGTTTCTGCAAAGCCTCCTGCTTAAGGACATGCCCTCCTCTGTCTTTTATCTGCACTGCAGTTTCTACAGTGCAGCGCTCATCTCTGCATTTCTCCCTCACAGTAAAAGTCCAGTCTTCCTAATATAGCACAGCAGTCCCTGGGCTCTGCCCCTCTCAGCTTCCTTTTCCAGAATTGATTTGGTGCCTTTTTCAGGTTTTTGTGGCTTCAACTCCCTCATTTTTTCTTTACATGGTCAATTCTGTTTTCTTAATTTGGATCATTCATTACTGTCAGATATTTTCCGATAACTTTTCATTGCCTTTTCAAAAAATAATTATGATATTCTACTAAATGTAAATCTGGCTGCTTGCAGAATTCAGTATTGTATTGTGAATTATATTAAACTCTTTGGTATAAAGTTCCTTTGCATTTAAGTGAGATTTGCTCACTTAATTTTTGGGGGTTTATTTTTGGATGTGATCCCAGTGGTGTGCAGGCTTACTCCTGACTTTACTCAGATGACCATATAGAACTTCAGGGATCAAATCCAAGTCGGCCAGGTGCAAGACAAGCACCTTACCCATTGTACTATTTCTCTCCAGCCCCAGATTTGCCACTTTTAAACCTTTGCCATGTTTATCCTATTCTGTTTTCTATGCTGCAGTCATGTATTAATGGAAAAATATTTTTATAGAGTTGTTGTAGAGTACACAGTGTTAGGAAGCAAATCCAGCTTTCCTGTATGTTTCTGTTTAAGTGATAGTGGTGCTGTTACAGTAAGAATAATCCAATACAGTCTCAAATCAGAGAAAACATGTACTCAATTCTTCAAGCCCAGAACTTGTCTGTGGCCCGGGCATGCCCCCATCACTAAGTTTATATATCAGCTGCCTGGACTCCACAGGCAAAGTCCAGGGAACTGGCTGTCGTAGGAAAAGGAGCAGATCAGATAAGGAAGGGAGCTTTGTAAAATGCTTTTTTATCTTGTCTGTGGGTACTCTTTATAGAGAAGTGGAAGGGCAGAGCAGTAAATACCCCAGCTTGAATGCCCATCATCAGTGCTGTCATTCCTGACATGCACAGTATTTGTGCCCTTAGCAACACTGTGACTGACTGCTGTGCTCCAGGCACCAAGGTGTGGGGACCCAGCAGGAAGCAGAGAAGAAGCTGTCCAGGATTTGAACTGGGTAACAATCTAACTGATGATAAGTGTGGCCTGGCACTAGCCATAGTTAGCTGGGGAGGAGGGGACAGAATCCGGGAAATGCTAGGGCTCCTGACCAAGTACTTAAGAATGCAGAGGACTTAAACAGGTGAAAGGGCCTTCTGGGAGGTTTTGTAGCCCTGGGGTGGCTGTGAGGTGACACGTGACCACAGATTTACAAGTCTGCAGAGATGTGCTGAAAAAGAACTGCAAGTACACTTCAGTAGCTCCATCCTAGTGAAGAGAAGGAGGCATTTGGGGATCTGGAGCCAGGATGGGGGCAAGATGCCCAGCTCTGACCGGGAAACCAAGTGGAGTGCTCTGTCTCCTTTTGCTTAGAGCTCTGTACTGAGGACAAATAAAAATGCCTTTGTAGTTTGACAGGTTACCACAGTGCACTAGGAAGTAGGTCAGGAGGCCCCAAGGAGGCGTTATATCTGCACTGAGGCCACAGTGTAGGGCCACAGCTCTTTTACTTGCACCAGCTCCACATAGTTTTACAGACTTTCAGATAAGGACATACTCTAGTGTCAAATTAATTTTTCCACTCTGGGCATGAATCTAGTTTTGGTGGAAGTACACATTTATATTTCCCATCATAGCCTAGTGATTAGAACCTGGGTTCTAAGAATCAAGTTAACACTTGAACTCCAGGGTCTCTGTACTCAGAGTGCTCAGGGGACTATATATGGTACCGAGCACTCGAACTAGGTTTGAACTATGTTTGACCACATGCAAGGCTCTAACCCTTTTACAGTTCCTCTGGCTCTGACCCTCTTAATTTTTTTATCTCTAAATTTAGTGGGTTAAGTAGTGGGGATTAGGAAGATAATGAAGCACATTTCTTTTTAGTTTTTTTCAGACTACAGCCTGAACCTAGGACTCCAACATGCAAAGCCTCCTGCCCCTCTGGACCATCTGATTCCAGTGAGGCATGATTCTTGACTCAGTAAAGCACTCATTAAATATGAATTACTCTATAGTGGTGCTTCAAGAAACTCTGATAGTTTATCCCTTAAACCTTTGATCTTACACATGAGGTTAGGAAAGGTAAACTAGTTAATGCCATTAGTTTAGCAGACCTAGTTCATATCAGTGTTTATCATCTTTTTCTGATCATGGCCCCCTTTCCACCATGATTCATTTATTTTTTTTTTTGTATTTGAATCACTTTTTTTTTTTAATGAAGACAAAGATACAAAGAGAGAGGACAAGTTGAAGTTACAGTGGGAAGATAATCACCCATAAACAGAATTCTCATTTTCAGCCAAAAAGCATTAAGAAAAATAAAACAAAACACATGCACAATTACTTTGTCCCTCAAGTCCCCAGATTGTAGTATATTATAACATTTCTTAGCAGTACACAAAGCAATCTAAAGCCACAAAATTTATGTAACTCCTTTAACATTCCACCATGATTTATTTCTGTGGCCACTCTTCCCTAGTGATTGGTCCCTCAATCTCATGACAGTAGTAGTCCCTACCCTGTTTTATGTAATTTTTCTCCACTAGAAAATTGAGGGGGGGGGGTGGACAGAGTGTGATAGTACAGCAGGTAGGGTATTTGCCTTGCATGCTGCCATCCTGGGTCCTACTGGCATCTCATTTGGTCCCCTAACCTGTCAGGAGCAATTTCTGAGCACTGAGCCAGGAATAACCCCTGAGTGCTGCTGGATGTGACCCCCCAAAACAAATAAAATTGGAGGTTTTCATTCTATGGCCCCTGGTTGAAAAAAACATGATTTAGATTATGCATTATGCTCAGATCAGTATTCTTTTCATGCAACTGGTATTTTGAAGTTATTTACTAGAATAATAGGAAAATGCAACTTTCAAAAGCAGGTGATAAAGCCATCATTGTACATAGATCAAGTTTCTCCTCATTCTGCAGGACTTTGGTTAGCCTTAATTTTTCATTTTTGGAAAGGAGATTGGCATACAGAATTACCTTGGGTTTTTTTGTTTTGTTTTGGTTTTGGTTTTTGGGTCACACCCGGCCACGCTCAGAATTTACTCCTGGCTCTGCACTCAGAAATCCCTCCTGACCGTTCTTCCTGGATTGGCTGTGTGCAAGGCAAATACCCTACCGCTTCTTTCTGGCCCCCTCCTAGATTCTTTTAAGCTCTTTCAAGTTCCTGAAAATTTAATTTGAAAATTATTCTGTATGACTAAATTTAGCTGCAATTATTGAAACTATATTCTATTCTTTTCCAAAAATATGTGAGGATAATACTGTTTTGCAAAGTGGAGGAAATTAGGGTAAAGTTGTTTGCATGTTTGTGTTGGCAAATATGCTTAAACAACAGGGTTGGTGGAAGTCACTTTAATTATGGGCAACTTTACTCATTTAAAAACTCATTTAGGAAT
This sequence comes from Crocidura indochinensis, assembly GCA_004027635.1. Taxonomy (NCBI): domain Eukaryota; kingdom Metazoa; phylum Chordata; class Mammalia; order Eulipotyphla; family Soricidae; genus Crocidura; species Crocidura indochinensis. The sequence continues at coordinate 838 of PVKC010052419.1, read as the reverse complement.
CTGGGGTAAGGCACTTGCCTTACATACAACTAGTTTGATCCCTGGTAACATATCTGAGTAACCCTTAGCTGCAAGGCCAGTAATAAATAAGTTCTTAGCATTGCTTGATGTGTGAACCTTTCAACAAAATTCCCTTTCCCTCCTCGGATTTCCATTATAAAGTGATGTTCCCTACGGTTGACTTCTAATAAGCAATTCACCCTTTGATTCTTGTATTTATAGACTTTTTCATAAATATACATATGCACATCCTTGGGCACAGGGCACATCTTGCAGTGCTGAGGACTGGCTCCTAGTTTTGTGCTTGAGGTATGTCCCAGTTTTACTCTGGGGGAAACCTTGCAAGTGCCAGGCCTCAAATCTGAACACTCAAACCAGTTGAGGTACATATTTTTCTTAGTACTTTTTAAATTCATTGTTTTGTTTGTTTTGTTTTGGGCCACACTTGGTGATGCTCAGTGGTTACTCCTGACTATATGCTCAGAAATTGCTCCTGGCAGCGGTGGCACAAGCAGTAAGGCGTCTGCCTTACCTGTGCTAGCCTAGGACAGACTGTTGTTTGATCCCCTGGTGTCCTATATGGTCCCCGACCCTCCCCAAGCCAGGAGTGATTTTTGAGCATATAGCCAGGAGTAACCCCTGAGTGTCACAGGGTATGGCCCAAAAACCAAAAAAAGAAAGAAAATGCTCCTGCTTGGGGGACCATATAGAATACCAGGGATAGAACCAAGGTCTGTCCTGGGTCAACTGCATGCAAGGCAAACGTTCTCCAACTATGCTATTGCTCCAGCCCCTAAATTCATTCTTTTTTTTTTTTTTTTTTTTTTTTTTTTTTTTT
>PVKC010052418.1:0-10277 GCA_004027635.1 Crocidura indochinensis | reverse complement strand
TGTTCTGTCTGTCCCTAGCACTTTGGCACATTGTGGACCCCAAGCCTTTCATGCAACTAGCACAAACAATGCTAGCTCCTTCACGATAGCTCTCCCAAGCTCTTTTTGTTCCATTTTCTACCCTGTCCCCATGCTTTGCAGATTTTTGTAATTGTAACTTGTCTTTTGCCAAAATCTTCACCTTATGACTCAGCTTATTGTTCACTTGGGTTTATAAAGTGTCCCAGGAATTGAGATGTATGAGCCCCACCATCCTGATAGGGCCTCTGGCTTGGAGAAATATCTGCTCTGATTCAGCCTGACTCCAGGTTCTGGCATCTGCGCATGGTTCCTCTATGATTGCCCATGCCAGCTGATCAAATTATTAAAGTGATGCTGCATGAAGAACTGCTATTGAGTCTTCGCACACTAAGTGCTTTTCCAAATGCCTAAACAGACTCCCTCACTTCATAATAATCTCGGCATCATCTTGGTATCCAAACTGTATTACTAGCTACATTCACATTGCACACACTGGTTCTCTGAATGCCTTGAATGTTCCCCTCATGCCATTTATTTTATTTTATTTTGGTTCTGGGGCCACACACAGCAATTCTCAGATCTTACTTATGAGTTTACACTCAGAAATTACTTCCTATTAGTACTTGGGAAATCATAAGGGTTTCTCACCTTATGTTTTTGTTCATTCCAGCTCTGTATCTGCCCTTGCTCTCGCATATAAACTTAAGTCTTTCCTTCTTTTTTTAGATTCTTTGTTTGTTTGTTTGTTTTGGTTTTCTGGGTCACACCCAGTGATGCTCAGGGATTACTCCTGAATATGTGCTCAGAAATAGTTCCTGGCTTGGGGATGATATGGGATGCTGGGGACCAAACGGAGGTCCATCCTGGGTCAGCTGCATGCAAGACAAACACCCTAATGCTGTGCTATTGCTCTGGCCCCAAGTCCTTCCTTTTTTCTTTCCTCATGGTCTCATTCAGAAAGTCCCTAGAAGCACTGACCTTTGGGCTTTAGTTCTCAGAACCTCTCCTCTCTATGATCTTTATATCCCTGTGTCTCTATTATAGCACCATGCCTGACACTTTACACATGACTTTTTATGTGTATAATACATGTCATATCAGTATAGAAGGAATGCCTAAATGTCGAATGAATATATGTAGATTGTCTCAGTTTCTAGAAATTTCCTGGCTATGTGATGTTCACTCTCCCATCCTCTCTCTATTTTCTTTCCACAAGAAGATATACTGTGCTCAGACTTGTAGTCATTAGCTATATTCCAAGTCATGATACAATGACAAATAACCCTTTGGTTCAAATATTTGGTTCAGGGTGTGTCTTTCTTACCTGTCATGTCTTTCTTTATGGTGCAATCCTATATCCAAAATGCTCTCCCCACTTTCCCAGGGAGAGAGAAGTGGGGAAAGGAGGACAGTCAATTAAGATATAGGGTGCACAGATGATGTGCCCTCATTTTCTTGATCTAAGTGAGTCATATCTTCTCTGCTTACCTTTAGTGGCAGGGGAAGTACAATCCTCTTCTAGTTAGAAGCAGAGACCAGATATTGAGGGGGGGGTAGGAGGTATTCCTACCACACAAAAAGGTCAAACTCCAGCCTGCTGAGCTGGGAATGATTCCAGTTCTGTGGCTAAGGAAAGGAGGTGAGAAACAGACCAAGAAGCAGAGCCTTACTCTGGATCTCAACTGGGACTTGGGCTTCTCAGTCAACCTAATGACCAGATCAGTCACTTCCTGCAGTTTCTGCCAGGAGCTCCACCAGGAACCCTGAGTAATCATCACTTTTCAGTCACCATCAGGAAAAACTTGGTCAAATTTCTCTGAAGCCAGTGATTTTTGATTCAGATTTGCAGACAGAGCCAAATCCTGAGGGCTATCGCTTTTCCCCATGGGAGTCTTTGTGTCAGTCTTGTCCCTACTGGGGAGACAATCCAGGGAAGAGTGACTGAAGGAGCTGGTTTTCTGGACTAGTTACCTATTCAGCTCTAGCGCTGCTTCTGTGCTCCCAGTCTTCTCCTGTCAAGCCTACTCTTCTTCCAGTGCAGTACCTCTTACTTTGGATTTCTTGGTCTTGAGCTGTAAGTTCCTGAGGAAAATGAATTAAATGAGGTGCTAGTTCCTGAGGTAAATGAGTTCTTGAGGTGTAAGTTCCTGAGGTAAATGACCCTAGAAAATAGATTTGATTACTGGTTTTAAAAGAGGAGGGGAGTTGAAAAGTTCCTTTAATTAGTGCAAGCTAATAATGCTGTTGATAAAAAAGATTTACTGGAGAGGCCTACAAGAATGACACGCCTGGTTCTTTGATTTGGCAGGATCCTCATCAGCCTTCCAGCTTCAGTTTTCCTTTCTTCTTCCACTCTTTCTTTTTAAGGCAACCATCAGTCATTCTTCACTGAGCGCCTCTATAGGTACAGGGAGATAAAGAATGAAAGTGCCACCTCAGATTTGAATAGCAAAGTTGCTCTCATGTTCCAGAGCTCTCTCCTGCGCACTCATCTGATATTTCTCCTTGAGTGCGTTACACAAGTTTTTGCCTTGCATGTCTAAAGGTTTGGCTCCTGCATCTTGGTTTGGCTCCTCCATCTATTCCTCTCTCTCTCCCAGCTGCCCTCCCTGTCACAGGCACATTAATTTCATGCAAAGATCAACACATCATACTTGGTTTCCCTTCCCTCACTTATCACTCCGTTAGCAAATTCTGTTAATTTGCCTCCCAAATATATCCAGAATCTACTCATTTCACTTCTCTTCATGTCCACTGCCATCATCCTGAGAGAAGCCTTCATCCTGTCTTGTGAGTGCAAGTGTAGACTAGCTTGCCTTCCTTCCTTCCTTCCTTCCTTCCTTCCTTCCTTCCTTCCTTCCTTCCTTCCTTCCTTCCTTCCTTCCTTCTTCCTTTTTTTTTGTGGTTTTTGGGTCACACCCGGCAGTGCTCAGGGGTTACTCCTGGCTCCATGCTCAGAAATTGCTCCTGGCAGGCACGGGGGACCATATGGGGCACCGGGATTCGAACCAATAACCTTTTGCATGAAAGGCAAACGCCTTACCTCCATGCTATCTCCCGGGCCCCTCCTTCTTCCTTTTTCTTTCTCCCTTTATCTTTCTTCCTTTCCTCCTTTCCTTTTCTTTCCTTCCTTTACTTTTTCTTTTCATTTTTCTTCCTTCTTTCTCTTTTTCCTTCCATTCTTTTCTTTCTTTTGCCCTTTTCACTTTCTTTTCCTTCTTTCTTTTTCACTTTCTTTTTCTTCCTTTCTTCTTTACTATTTCTTTCCTCTCTTTCTTCCTCTCTTTCTTTCTTCCTTCCTTCCTTCCTTTCTTTCTTTCATTCCTTCCTTCTTTCTTTCTTCCTTCCTTTCTTTCTTTCTTTCTTTCTTTCTTTCTTTCTTTTTCTTTCTTCTTTCTTTCAGATACCTGATGGTGCTAAGATCCAGCACCACTGGCTCTGTGCTCTGAGACCACTCCTGAGAAGAGAAGGGCTCAAAGGACCATATGTGGCATTGGAGATCACACCAGAGTTGGCTGTGTAGAAAGAAAGTACCATAATTTCTATACTAACTCTCTGAAATCCCTATCCAGTTTTCTACTGAGCAACCAAAATTAATTAATTTTACTTAAGTTATAATTTGGGTTCATTTACCATCCTTTTTCTGTAAATTCACACCTGATATTATTATAAAGTTCAAACTCCTGAACATGGCCTTCAAAACTATGAAAACTATGTGGCTCATCTTCTCTTACCTATTTCTTTAGTCTCACTCCAATCACATCAGTCAATCTGTTTTGAACTTTCTCTCTCTCTGTTTCCTCAGTTCCTTTGCCCTTAGTGTTATCTTGTCTAACTCAGTGTTTTTCACCATTCTCCAAATGTGGATCCTTCTGACATTGATTCCTTTTTATGTCCCTCCTGTCCAACCAGTAGATCCCCTAATCGCATGCTCTGCTATACCAACTTAGATGATATTCAACAGTAGCCCCCTCAGAATATCCTGGGAACTAACAAGGGACTATATGGCCTCCAGTTGAGAAATACTGCCTAGAATACTTTTTTTCTTCATTTTCCCTATTTAATTTCTTCTCATCCTTCAGATTTCAAATGAACTTTCTTCTTCAAACAGGTATCCTCTGACTTGCACTCTCAAGTTGTCATTGCTTATTTCTTAATGGAGCACTTGACACAGCACACTGTCTATTCACAACATTACTGAAATTTGAAATAAGAAATTGTAGGTAAGATTAAAACCTAGCTCTCTCATTAGATGGTAAGAAAGGTGTATAATTCATAGGGAAGGTGTCGTTTTAGGTATGACTGCAATCCTAGTGCCTTCTACAGGGCACTATGTGTTTATAGGTATATGTGTTTAATTACTATTGTCTATAGGTATATGTGTTTAATTACTATTTGGCAAATAAATGAATCATTGACACTAAAGATAGAAAAGTTAAGATTAGTTAGGTAATATACACAGAGCACCTCTGAATAATAAAACTAAGACTAGAATTCAATGGTCCATAAAGTCCCTTGTACACTCCCTCACCTTGCATATCACTACCCTATCATTTTTGTCACTATTGTTATTACTACTATTTCCAAGATGATGGGTGTGTTTTGGGGGAAAGGAGTTATAGAGAAATCTACCACTCTATAAACCACTATATATTTAGTTCTGTTAGCCTTTCCAATTTTTCCCCTAATGCCATGGCCTATTTTACTACCTTCAATACCAATAGGCCTTTGTTGAATGTTCCTCCCTTGGCATATCTTCCTTTTTTGCCATCCAACAGTTTCCACCATCTGGAATCTTGTGGAAGGCTCATCTACTTCAGGCAGATATCCTCTGCTGTGGAGCTGCAGAAGTCTCTCTCTTTCTCTTTCTCTCTGTCTCTCTGTCTCTGTCTCTCTGTCTCTCTGTCTCTCTGTCTCTCTCTCTCTGTCTCTCTCTCTCTCTCTCTCTCTCTCTCTCTCTCTCTCTCTCGGCTATTCATTAGCTCCTCCATGAATATAGACCTATTCTTTCTTTTTTTTTTTTTTTGGCTTTTGGGTCACACCCGGCAGTGCTCAGGGGTTACTCCTGGCTCCATGCTCAGAAATTGCTCCTGGCAGGCACGGGGGACCATATGGGGCACCAGGATTCGAACAGATGACCTTTTGCATGAAAGGCAAACGCCTTACCTCCATGCTATCTCCCAGGCCAGACCTCTTCCTTCTTTAAGAACTATGACTTTCCAAATTGCACAAATATATGAGGAACTTTTTAAATGTGGGTGTGCTATGGCCTCTATCAAATATAGGATTAAGTACTGTCCATGAAACTTACTTATGTGTCTTTGAGAAAAGCATTTAACATCCCTGAGTCTTTATTTTAGTACAGTCTATGAAACTTACTCTTGTGTCCTTGAGAAAAGTACTTAACGTCTCTGAGTCTTTTATTTCTTCATATATTAAAATTAGGTTAATGCGTGTCTTTAGGGTTGCTTTTAAAATTAAATTAAGTAATTTTTTACACAGTGTTCAGCCAAAAGTCTATTATCTTCAAAAGCATTTGGTTTCTATTTGTCCGTTTTTTTTTAAGTTGAACAAAACTTTAATCTGTCTTCCAACAGCCCCCAAATTGACACAGTTAGGGTCATCTCTAGAAGGAGATAAACCTCTCCCAAGGTCATAAAAAGGATTATATAGGGAGGGATATATAAGGAGGTTCTAGCTGTCTGGTGATCTTTGAAATGATTGGTTACTGTCTAGGGATACCTTTCTACTGCTCCTGTGTGTCCTTCCCTGATAGGCTAGCTGGTATGGCCAAGTTACTTGGGATGTTAATGGAAATGGGCTTATGAAACCTAGCATGTGGCTTACACCATGTTGTCCTTACAAAATGGCATCTCTCTCTGCTCAGAACCTATGAGAAGCCTGCCATGTGACCTTTACAAAATGGCAGGTCCTTGTGCAGACCCAACATTCCCTCCTCTTCTTATGGACTTGAGTCAAATCTTTGACTTTCTTTAAGGTTCCTTGTCCTCATCCCTATTTATGGGCACATACTGGGACCTTAGCGCAAACATTTTAATTAGGGAAGCTTTCCGGGGTTATGGAATCACTGTTCATGCCAAGTGGCAGAATCTTTCCATTGCCTTTCCAGCTCCTGCAAACTAGTCTTCACCTGCTGCAGCGTCTCACGGATGAACCCTGACTTGTTAACATAGAAACAACATTGCTCCCCGAGAGTCATGTATAGCCCTCCTTCCTTCAAGAAGAGTAAGTCCAGCCCCTGCCGGTTCTGGAGAGCAACTTAAGCTAGGGAGGCAACTTGTACCTCTAACATCCTGAAATAAAAGTGATATCTTCCCAGATCAGCATCCACTTGTTGGGAGAGTTGTTCAAGTTGCTTGTTTTTCTTGACAAGGGAGGCCACTCCCACACCAGTTGCCACAAGAGCTGGAATAAGAAGGAAAATGACCTTCTTCTGGTAGGGATGATAATTCTGCTCAACTTATTCCCACCCACCTTCTCCTACCAGGTATACACCTATTGTAGAAGAATGACCATGATACAAAACTCATCTGGGTTTGAAAAAGTAGTGGCAATGTTACAGCCGACCTTATGAACCTCACCACAAAGAGTGATGAGTTTAGTTAGAGAAATAACTACATTGCGAACTATCCTAACAATGAAAATATATGAGGGAAATAGAAAGCCTGTCTAGAGTACAGGTAGGGTCAGGAAGGGGAGGAGGGATATTTGAGTCATTGGTGAAGAGAATGTTACACTGGTTATGGGGGGGTGTCATCTAATATGACTGAAACCCAACCACAATCATATTTGTAACCAAGGTGTTTAAATAAAAAATATTTTAAAAAAAGAAAATAGAAGAGAAAAACAAAGAAAAAAGAAAATGCAGTGGCAAACACATAGGGGTTAGTCTTTTGGTATATGACCCATTTGGTCCCTGATAGGGATTATTTTCTCATGCAGCTATATTGGCTTCTACAGTCAGAGGAGGGGACCCTGGTTGCCCTTTCAGGAGTGGGTAAGAGGCACATGACCATGTCTTGTAATCCTTGCAGGGTTATCTTCCCCTCAGTCAGGGGCAGCCAGAGTCTTTTGTCTGAACCACTGTCCCCATTATTCCCACTCCCATGAGATATAGGGGTCTAAGGTCCAAACATAACCAGCAGTCTTTGGTCAGCCCCATCTGGGTAGCATTGAGCTAATGGTAGACTGCTTCTGTGGTCCTGAGTGTCTCTTCTTCTTCAGTTATTGGATCAAGAAGAGGTACAGGATTATGGGACTAAAACTGGCACCTTAAGGCAGTGTTGAGCTGCTGGTTTCCTCTTTTTTATTTGCCTTAACTGATGCTTCCCTTCTAGGAAGTTAGTATGGGCACATTCTCTTAAAGACCCTACCGATACTGGGAGACATTCTGACCTCCAGAATTTTTCTCATGGTAAGAGCAGGACTTAGGTTGCAGCCAGCCAGCAAAGATCTATTGTCTGTTTTTTTAATCATGTGAACAGTATTGTTATGTACTCCATTGAAGTAAAATATTATATTTTGGATGGTTTGATATTTATTATTTAAGGACTTCTAAAGTTAAGACGTTTGTGTTTTCTTACTCATATAGATGTAAATAGCATACATAAACCCATGAAAGTTTGACAATTAAAATGTATCATGATGACAATTTTAATGACACCAATTTCTTTAAATGAAATAATACAAAAAATACCTGCATTCCTACTTGACATTCAGATGTGGAAACAACCTTTGAGAATATTCAATCATTCGTCTGTCAATGTGAAAATTATTCACTATCAAGAATAAGAATTAATAAATAAAAGAGTCATTTGCATTTGACTCAATACTTCAGAGAATAAGACTATCACATGGATACTGTAATTGTTTTAATTGTTAGTGAAAAATACATGAGAAAAATTTCAAATGATCTAAAGTGAGATCATATTCATTTAAAAAACAAGTAGAAATTCTAGGACTCTAAAGTATATATACAAAAATTAAAAATTCACTACACAGTCATATTAAACACAGTTGAAGAAAAGATTAGTAAACTGGAAGTTCGGAAAATATTGTCATATTATAGAACATAAGGAAAAGTAGATGGTAAATATAAATGAGAGTTCAAAATGTGAAAAAGGTAGAATACAACTTGTTTTGCAACTCAAATGCCAATGACAAATAAATGTATAAATATGTTACAATGTATATGTATATAGTAATACTATGTAAATATAAGAAAAAAGTAAGTTGTGCAGTTTGCTTAAATTTGGATATAATTTGAAAGTATATAATGTTAAGTAAAGTAAATCAAGGGAGAGCAAATGTCAGATTATCTCACTCATCTGTGGCATATATAGAAATAAAATAAGGTGGGCCGGAAAGAGAGCATGGAAGTAGGGTGTTTGCCTTGTATGCAGAAGAGCAGTGATTCAAATCCCGACACCCCATCTGGTCCCCCACACCTGCCAGGAGCTATTTTGGAGCGTAGAGCCAGGAGTAACCCTTGAGTGCTGCTGGGTGTGACTCAAAACCAAAAGAAAAAAAAATAATAAAGTAAGGCAATAGAAGGTTTCAAATGACCATAACACTTAGCTATCATTACAGAACTAAGAATGCCAAGTAGGAGGTATATGGGTGATGAGATAATAAGATTGACTGGAAACAGCATAGGGTCACTGTTAAAAGTGACCTTTCAAACACGTGAATGTTTTCAAAGCAATGAAGTAGATTTCTACATCTCAATCATGAACATTAATATTAGTGTTAGGGTATCTAAATTTAAAATATGTACGATTTGTTTCTAATAAGGTTTTCTAAATGGGTGAACAAAGGATAAAGGAGAAATATTTCAAGGTGATGGATAACAATTTCCATGTTCTTAATAAAAGATGACTGATTTGCAAGAAATTACCGGTATCTTAAACAGGATATACATATACATATATATATAAACCCAATGAAACACAGAAGTCAAAAGTTAATAAAGACATATTTAAAATAGCCAAAGGAAAACAATTTTTACAAATGAACCATGTAAACTGGCAGATTGCAAAAAAACACTTGACAATAAGAATTTTTAATGTCAGGGATCAAACCCAGAGTATTAAGCAAGGGTTCAATAACTAAGTTACATCCCCTGGCCCCCCTACATCATTTTCAAAGTACTGTAAGTAAGTAATTGCTGACCATGATACCCTGAAAGTTGTTGTATAAGTCAAAAATGAAATGAAGTAAGTTTCATGAAGTATGAACTGCAGAATCTCATTGAAGCGACAAAATGACATTTTAGGAGAAAAGAAATGGAAACCTGAATTTGGAATTGGAATTTGAGAAACCATAGATGGGTTAACCTGCAGTTAAATCTAAATAAGAATCAATTTTTGCTAAGGTTAAAGCAGTGACTATTGTTATGATATTTATATTGGGATATAAAAGACATAGAGAGAACTTTACCTTGCTGGCATGAGTTGGATATTTGGCACCTCCCCAAATGTTAAGTTAAATTCCAGGATCACTGCCTTGTCGGAATCCCTCTAGCTCAATAAAAATGTCAATCTTCAGTGCACTGCAACTAGGTGTATGCGAGGCCCTCTAACCAAAGTAGATGTGCAAGTACCACAACCACATGTGTGTCCCTCAGTGAGAACCACAATTCTTGGACTCCCTGTCAAGGCAACCACAGTACAACAACAACAACAACAACAACAACAACAACAAAAGCACTAGGCTAATAATACAGAAATGAAAGTATGTCTTCTAAATAAAACAAATAAAATGGAATAAGATTTCATATAATCTCAGAGAAGAATGGAAATGGGAAAAATTAAGTGAAGAAAACGAGTATCTCCAAAGAAGGTAATAGTTTCATAATAAATGTAAAAAAATATCACCTGAACATAACAATTTACAAGGAGAGGTTTTTTTTTTATCACATTATACTAAATATTAACATACATGGTGTCTTTTTTAAAATGCACTCTTGGGGCCAGAGCAATAACAAAGCAGTAGGGTGTTTGCCTTGCAAGCGGCAGATCCAGGATGGACCGGGGATAGATCCCTGGCATCCCATATAGTCCTTCCAAGCTTGCCAGGTGCGATTTCTGGGTGCAGAGCAAGGAGTAACCCCTGAGTGCCCCCGGATGTATCCCAAAAGAAAAGAGAAAACAAACTATTGGGGCCAGAGTAATAACATAGTGGTAGGGCATTTGCCTTGCATACAGCCAACCTGGGACACACCCAGTTTCAATTTC
>PVKC010052417.1:0-10276 GCA_004027635.1 Crocidura indochinensis | reverse complement strand
CGCGGTCCGTCCTAGGTTAGTGCAGGCACCTTACCTCCAGCGCCACAGTCCGGCCCCCCGCCAGCCCGTCAGGTTTGTGTCTGAGAGAGAATAGAGAATCTCGAAACTTAATCCCTCCCACCAAAGGTAAATGGGGCTTTTTTTGGGTCTTTTCTCAGCCTCCTCTCGATCCCAGCATCATTGTTGATAGTTTGGTTCCTGGGGACAGACAGGTCTGTGTCTGGTTGGGAACAGGGAAACTCCTAATCCCCTCAACCAAGATCAAACAGGGCCTTTTTTCCATCTTTCCCTAAGCCTGCTCTGGGTTCCAATGCCATTACTGAAACCTTCCTCCTTCCCATCAGCCTTTCTTTTTTTTTTTTTTTTTCAAAACTACATGGAAAGTCATTTCAATTTACATCATAGAGTTCCTGACAGATTGAATCTAGCACCTTTTCTCTTAGAAAAGATATAGCTCAAACCAAGCTGAACAAAGTAATGAACAAATTAGTATGCAATAATTTTATTATACTTAAACAACCTTGCTAGTTTATAAAAATAACCTCTAAAGAAGTTATACCTCAAGCCACCTGTCATATAAGCAATTCAGTAGATCACTTTCTTAAACACTCTGATACTCCAGCATTCCAAACCATTGAATGGAAAGATCAGTGAGGAAGCTAAGGAAGACACCTACAGTGGGGGATATAGAGAGAAATCCTTGCAAATTTCCAAATCAATCAAAATACCTCAGCTTTATAGATAAGAACCTAAAATCAACACTTAATAGTTTAGCAATGGAAATCAAGTATCATTGTAACTTGTTTTCAATTTTAGGTAATTTACATTATACCATAATGCTAATGACTTTAGTTTGCATTTAGAAAAGAAACCTGTATTATCAAGACCATCTAGACTATTCTTCATGGTGTAGACTCCACTTATAGTGATCATTACCATATCTCTTAGTTTTCTAGACTTTAGAATTATGATTGTTTTTAAGAATTCTCTATACAGAAATCTATCCCAGAAAGCCCTTCTTCAGTAATGCTTACCCTCAAGAATGATGATTGGCCTAGAAAAATGAAAAACCTTTACATCTGACTAGCTAGGTTTCTATTTTGTAAGTGTTCTGACCATTTCAACTGGATCAGCTTTTCAACTGTAATGCAGTGTCTATGTGTGCATACGGGTATGTGTTGGCCACCTCAATATATGTCTAATGTCTATCTATATTGTATGTTATCCTGCCCTTGTTATATATAACCACTTCTTCCCCTTTCATTTACAACCTTACAAATTCTTTTCTAGCCTTTCACTCTCTCAGCCCTGATCTTTTATTTTCCCCCAACTATTTTACCCTTAGTTCTCCAGTACTCTTCAGGAAGCAGAATGTTTTCCACACGCCAGCCAGCTGACAAACAGCTTCTCAAGTGAAAAGACAGACTTTTGGGGCCGGCCGGTGGTGCTGGAGATGAGGTGCCAGCGCTAACCTGGACGGACCGCGGTTCGATACCCCGTTCCCCATATGGTCCCCCGTGCCTGCCAGGAGCAACTTCTGAGCGAATAGCCAGGAGTAACCCTTGAGCGTCACCGGGTGTGGCCCAAAAAACCAAAAAAAAAAAAAAAAAAAAGAAAAGACAGACTTTTAGCCCTCCTTGCCTCTGTCCAAGAAGAAGTTGCCACCGCAACTGCTGCGGATTTTCTCTCAAAGGCCTCCTTTCTTCCACTTCCCTTTGTTGTGGACTGTTGCTTGCTACCAGATTCAGTTTTTGAATGTCCTGACTAAAGGACATTTCCAGATATGTGACTGCTGGGAGCTATCTTTCAGACTTCACAAAGCCATGTTGTAGACTGAAGCTGTGCTCTTGATCACCTCCCAGACCATTTCAAAGGACAAAGGGGAAATGTATATCTCCTTCAAATATTTCTTTGGATGTATTTCCTTAATAGGTACAATTCATATTTTCTATTTTCTTATGTAGTGGTAGCTCCCTCATTTCTTTTTTGGGAGCATTTAATATAAATTATAGTAGATATGTTTTTCTTGGGTTCCAAGTTCATGTTAGAACTAGGTTATCAGGATTGTTTAGCCTGTTATTTTTAACCCCTATGCACCAGTAGTACCATGTGGCATAGTTCCATTTGCATAAGCACACTAAAATGGGAAAATCTTACATGTGGAAACAAATTCTTATCTAATAGGAACACAAAAATTTTATATTGCAATGGGCCTTACACCCTCAACACTTGTCATAGTTACATGGCTTAGGCTTCAGAAGATTGAACATTGGACATTCACTCCTGAACCTTGGATCCCATTTATAGAACCAGCACCAGCACCAGGAATCAGACTTCTACTGGGAAAGCCCTAATGCGGTCCTATTATATACTTGCTTCAGAGTGGTTCATATGACACCCAGATGACTTGGTAACAGCAACAACCTGCTTTCAGGGCAAAGTTCTCTGCATTGCCACCTAAGATGCTCCCTGTAAACCCTGACTTTGACATAGAAACTGTAAAAAAAAAAAAAAAAAACACAGGAACTCTAACTACAGAAAACAGACCATGACAACTATGATTGTGAAGAAATGTTATTGGGACCACAAAAAAAGAATTTGGGGTTAGACAACTTAATATGCCTATAGCCTGTAACTGATGTTAGGGCAGGATGCCTCATGTTTAACGTTTCTTTGTTTTTAGGCCAAAGGTTTTTACTTTCTATTTTCCCCATATTTTACTGTACCTATGCAAAAACAAACATATAAGCAAAATTGTCACACACACACCTTTTATTAAATTTAATTTTATTGTATTTTCTATCTCTTTTAAATTGGAGCTCCCACCTTTTTCATAGAACCTTGGTACATGGGTTACTTTATTTTACCATAATTCTTGCATTTTCCTATAAACTAAGAAGAAAGAAATAAAGAAAGGCTGGGGCCAGTGGCCAAGCGATCTTGGATGCATTGGCAGGAAAATAAACAAGGACAGAACTAAAAATCCAAGCCAAAGTCAATTACAATAGAATCAAGGGACATAAAATTTAACAATGGAAATGTAAAGGGGCCTATTATACTGGCATGCCTGGGGGCATTGGTGGTGGTATAGGATGTATTCTGTCATTGGTGAAGGTAAGTTGACACTGGTGGTAGAAAGGGTCTTGACTCATTGTATATCTGAAATTCAACAATGAAGGTTTCTATCGATCACAATTTTTTCAATAAAATACAATTTATTTATTTTGTTTATTAAGTCTCTTCTACTCTTGTCATTAGCACAAAACTTTCAGAGTATCATTCCTCAGGAGCAGGATGAAAAATCTACTATAATCTATGTTTTCCAGATTGCTCTAAACTAAATACAAATATTGGATACCTATTCAAAGAACTTATTAAGCACTTATCATATTCCAAGCAATATGTTCTTATTCTTATAATTGATAAATAGAACATGTTTTATTTGTTGTTATTATTGTTGTTGTTTTACAAACATAGAGTCCAGGGAACTGGAGAGCAATACAGTGGGGAGGAGAACTACTTTTCACGTGGGTGACCTGAGTTTAATGTCCAGCACCTGATATGGTCATCTGAGCTCTAGTAGGATTGATCCCTGAGCACAGTCATAAATAAACGCTAAACACTGTTGGATATAGTTCCTATATCCCAAAAGCACTAATAGAGACCAGTTGTCTTATCAAATGATTGAACCAGTAAATACTAGACAGGTTATATGAACAAATGAGTGATTTCATGATGTTCAAGTTTTTGCAAGTATTTTAGTATCTAAATATAATTTTTTCTCAAAAATAGCTATTTAAAGTATAGATGGTGTATATGTTAAGAGTTTGCTCTGTGATAAGCTTTGTGTAAAAAATAAGTCCTTCTGCCTGGAACAGGGATGGAGGGAGGACAGCGTTGGTGGTGGGAATGCTTCTGATTCAATGTCATTATGTAACTAAAATACTACTGCTAATGATGTGTAATCCACTTTGGTCAAAATAAAAATTATTAATTAAAAAAATCCTTCAATATGTAGACAGTATTGATCTTTTAGAAGTTCAGTTGAGAACTAAAAAATAAAGTTGGCATAGGAGTGACTTGAACTGAGGAGTATATAGCTGATACTAAATTAAAAGTGGGGAGTAATTTGGGGCACATTTTATATATTGTGGAAGTTTTCTTGGTCAAACTATTTTAGACTTTGTCACCATGAAACCTTTATACAGTGTGATGATAAACAAAAATGCCATGACTTTACTCACATTAACCATGCATAATTGACACAGATCAATAAAACATCTTTTCCAGTGTGTGCCCCCCAGCACACAAAACATAAAACAGAAGTCAAGTGGCATTATGAAAACATTTATCTTTCACTACCCTACTATGGATATTACAAACATTTCCAATAATTTTTCATTGACAATGCTATTATGACTCAATTCACCTTGCAGTAATCTATACTTATTAGGAAGACAACTGAAATAGTTATACTAGATATGTAGCGTTTTTTTCTGCCTATAGCCATATCTTATCATACATATTTCAAATACTGCAGAAAATGAAACTGTACAAGACTGTATCTACTACCATCCTAGATCTAGGGTACTTAAATTAGTTCTGCTTCTTTTTTTGTTTTTTTTGTTTGTTTTGGATTGTGTTCCACAACCGGTGGCCATCACAGATTACTCCTGGCTCTGCCCTCAGAAATCTTTTCTCACAAGCTTTGAGAATTATATGGGATTCCAGTTGGTCCCAAGTCGACCATGTGCAAGGCAAACACCCTACATGCTGTGATATCGCTCTGACTCCAACTTAGTTCTTTTTTTTTTACCACTATCTTTCCTTCAATACACATTTTCTATTACTGGGAATCAGAACATGTAAAGGATAAATTTCAGAGATAATCATACAGGTAAGGTTGTTTTCTAAGGTGGTCTTGTACCCATTAGAACTGTACTTTGTACATAATATGTAGAATGGATGCTAATCAGAAAATCCAAGGAATCATGTGTAATTGAAGAGAAGACAGCTTCGTTTTGGCAGTTTTGGCATTTGACTGCAGTGTTTGGGTGGTCGTCAGTGAGTGAAGACTGGGTGTATTACATATAATTACATAGTCCAGAGATCTTTTGACCACAACAAAAATGTCCCAGAATAGAATAATTTGGCTAAGACATCTCTTATTTATGTAGAAAACCTTCAGATTTACCAGGTTTCTAAAATTTTCTGTTTTTCTGCCATTTTCAAAAGCATTGCCTCAATTCTTTTATAATTGGTACTTTGTATAAAGTATCTAAAAGAATGTATTTAATAAAATTTGGGATTTTAAAATACATTAGACAGAATTTACAGGCTCTGTGTTTTTATTTTTTTAAAGCAAAAATAGGTCTTACTTGGAAATTCTAAGAAAGGTGAGAGGATAACAAAGGAAGAGTAACATGCTTGAGAGAAAGTGGGGGCTTCCTTAAAGGTAGAATGAGCCCCAGCCCAACACAGCTTGAAGTAGGAGAGCACACACCTCAAGAGAGGACATGTGGTTGACATGTAAGGATTATGTTCAAGGTCCCTGGAATCACCTGTGTGCCTCCTTTGTTTGAATTTGGTGCTTATAAGGTTTTTGTTTTTTTTGTTTTGTTTTGTTTTGTTTTTTTTTTGGGGGGGGGGTCACACCCGGCAGTGCTCAGGGGTTACTCCTGGCTCCATGCTCAGAAATTGCTCCTGGCAGGCACGGGGGTTCCAAACCTACCCTCACTTGGGGATTTCTACAAGATAAAGAGTTCTGCAACAGTTGCCAAGGAGGGAAATCTGGCTCAGTTTATTTATTTCTTTAATTTTTTTTTTACCTCCCTTTACTGGCTTTTCTTCCTACTAGGACTTTTCTTATCAGGCCTTAGTTTCAATATTTACCAAGTGTATCCTGGTAGCCTCAGACAAGAGACAAGAGTCTCTTCAAATCCATCTCTTGGTTTTATTATGTCCAAAAATGCATCATGACACAACAACTTACAGCTGTCATTATTGCTAAGCTAGGCCCTTCCTATCTATCTGTCTGCTCATGCCCCACCAGATATTTCACCATATTAAAACCTTTAAAAGGGAAAGTGGATCAAGATCAGTTAGTCTTCTGTAAGTTCATGCTAACAAAATTAAAGTTGTTAAGTTTAGTTAGTATTTCCTCAACTAAATACATTTGAAGACATAGACAGGAACTGACTTAACTGCTTGAATGAATTCCTTACAAGTTGAAGGGGGTTGAGAAACAAGCAAGAAATTAAAACATGTTTAGTATTTCAGACAACTTTATAACAGCTTAATTATGCATGGAGATCCCTGAGAATTGCAGTAATCAATTTCTGTACTGGCATTTTCTGACTGAATAATTTTTAAACATGTCGTTTTTTGTCTGAGAGTCTCAAACAGGTCTTTGTCTGTGAAAAAAAAAAAGCTCACAACAGCATTTTTCTTATGGTATGAGAGTGAAAGGGTTAAATATGTGACCTAGTTTAAATCCTGCACACTTTAAGTACACAAGGGTCAAAATATTTTGTTGAATTTTATTATTTACCTAAAAGCGGAATTTTTATTATAAGTGAGCTTATTCTTCAAATTCTTACATTCACACAATTAAATGTTACCAATTTCAAAATTGTCCACTACTTAGAATGATTGGACTAGTAATCTTATAGTAATTATTTAAATGGAAGGTTTTCTATTGAGCTCTATAAATATTAAAACAAAAGGAGTTTGGCATTGAACTCAAGTGAATATGGATATCAAGACAAGAAAAACAAACAAACAAACCAGTTTAAGGAAGTAGAATTTGAAATGGGGTGAACACAAAGATTCAAAGCTGGATCCTAGGGCCAGAGAGAAGGGGTTAAGGTAACAGGGGTTAAGGCACTTGCATTGCACATGGTTGGCCTGGTTTTGATACCTATTTACCACATATGATCCTGTTAGCACTTCTGAATGACTCCTGATCACAAAGTCAGGAGGTAAGCCAGAGCTCCACTGGACCTGATTTCTCCAAAGATTAACAGTTAAGAGAGATTCAGAATTAAACCAATGATGCAGATTTTCTTAATTTGCCTCACACATATTCATCATCTAGAGCCCTTCTTTGTTGGCCGGTATTTTTTTGCTTTTGTTTGTTTTGTTTCAGTTCTGATTCTATCAGAAGTTATTTTCCATGGGAATATATTTTTGACTATAAATAGAAAAGCTCTGGCAAAGCCAGTTTCACTTTGCTGAATTTACTGATTCTATAAAACAAAGGTTTCATATACATATACACATCTGATCTGGGCAAGGGGCACTCTGTGAGGAATTAGGATTGTTTCTTTCTGTCTCTCTTCGCCCTTTCAAATCCTACTGAGCTGAAAAGAAGGGGTGTTCTTTAGCTTCATACAAACTAACAGCCATTTTGATGACAAGAAAGCAGTGTTGCTTCCCAACGTGTCTTTGTTCAGGTGATAGCAGGCCCATTGAAACCTCCTGATGGAGCTCATTGAAAATAATAGGCCCCATTATCTTCACTGGCAATGCTGCCATGAGAGCTTCAAAAACTGAAATAATGACAGCACACATTGCATGTACAGTAGAAAGGCACAGTGTGATTATGGACAATTTCTGGCTTTCGCCTCGATGCCTCGATGGATGAAGAGGAGCAGTGTGGGCCCAGCTGCGATGCACAGGAAGAGGGCATTTGGTCTCTCAGTTCCTTGCAGGATGTTTGTGTCTTTAGGAAAAAATATTTGTCTTAAATAATTTGTGAAAGAAGACAATCAATTTAAGAATCATGACTGAGTTTGGAAGCAATGGGATTTTTAATTTACTAGTGAAATGCTGTCAAATTTGGTGACCCTGTTGGGACTGCCACTGCAATGTTTGTATGAAATTTCTGTGTAATACAGCAAGTGTAGCCACACAGGGGTACCCAGGACTGAAATCGATAGCAGATGATAACAATGAGATCATAAAATCTTTCGTTTCCCCAGGTCAGCTTTCTCTGTCACCCCACATGTTCCCAGCAAATCTTATTTTTCTGAAGTTGGAGGGAACAAATGGGAAGTGAGATAAAACGAAGAAGAATAAAACACCAGCCCCCAGAAAAACACACTGGGCCAGCAACAGGCTTATTAGGATGTGAGAAATTACCAGGAGAAACACTCCCCTAGGGCTCAAAGACAACAGAGCCAGAAAGGGCTCCCTCAGGAGGAAAACATACTCAATTTCATTAGAAAGGGGGTGGGGAGAGAAGATTTGCTTTGGGGGAAACTTGGTTTTTGTTGCCTGTTATTATCTGTATATTTGCAGAAATGAAATGTCTTAAAACCACCAGTCAATGTACAGACATTATTTTTTGTTTCATTTGGAATAACTCTAAAAAATACAGTGTGCCTTGTACATCACTCTTGGGGCTTATATTTAATATAAGAACAAGATGGTCTCCCTGCTTCCCTTGTGCATGACTCGAGAAAAGAGACTAACAGAATCATCCAGCCGGCACAGTGAGAAGTGACAAGAAGGAAAGAAGCACCTAATAGAACAGCTCACAAAACTGTCCATTGGTTAAGGCAGCACTTACTTTCCCCCATTTTAGGTAGGGAAATATTAAGAGGCCAGTTTCTGAGTTTATAGGGATTCCCAATGGTATAGTAAGGTGAGTCTCTATTCCACTTCTGCCTTCTTCAGGCATATACTTTATCCTTAGCTTGTATGTGAATATCTTCTCTCAAGACTCAGTTTCAGGAGCAATTTTATATTATGTGGAAGATGTTATCTCTTGAGCAACAGGTGCTAGAATACCTTACCAGCAAAACCACAAAAGCACAGAAATACTATACATTGTTCCACTTTTTTACACTAAATCATGCAGACTTGCGGGACCCAAAGACAGCATGCATTCTCTGAGACAGCTACCCTGTGTGCAGAACATATTGCTTAACTGCTCTCTGCCCCTAGACCTCTAGACCCACAAGGATTCTAAAAACCGCTGCAGAGTAATGATGCATCAAATGTGTGCTCTATAGATGTGTCTGAATTAAACTGTGGGCTAGAGGGAAAAATTATTACTAAAAGTAAAAAGAAAAGTTAAAAGGGGAAATGATATTTCTTATTTATATTTATAGCTTCTTAAATACTTTCATCATTGCCTCTCTTAATTCTCCTAGAAATAGAATTCAAGGCCACAGTTTCTTTATGATTGAACTCTGTCCTATTCTCTAGAGCCTAGTAGAATAAACCAGATACTGTGGAGCTAATAGCTGATACAAATTTGTATTCCATTTATGAAAGCTGTGACTTTCAAATTAAAAGTGGACTCAGTGGTCAGTTATTGGCTCAGTGCAGGTGGCTTCTTGTTTTTGCTGTGTGAGTGGGGCAAGGATTTCTTTGGGATTCATTACACAGGACTCATCACATTTGTAAGGGATCCATAATCATTTCCTAATCATCTTTCAGTGACTCCACTTCCTAATAGCACTCTACTAGATATACTTTTGGGGGAAGGCATAGACATTTTGACCATGAAAAACTCCATATATTTCTTTCATTTTCTTTAAGTCTTCAGATCATTTCAATACCATAGACCATAGAAGCTTTCCCCTCAATTTATCTGTTTTAAAAATAGCTTTTCTCTCTTTTTCTTATATCTTCTTTATTATTTTTTGGAATGAAAATAATATTTATATTAAGTGTACTCTTTTGTATTTGCTTATTATTTATGTAAAAATTCTGCTTGCTGAATTAAAAGTCTTCCTTTCCCAGTTTTTCTTTTTTTGGGGGAAGGAAGCAACACATTTTCAAAACTGTTGATAATAGAATTGCATGCATACAATATTTTGAAATACGACATCTACCACAGCAGTGTCAGTTTACCTCTGATCCTCTCATTGGTCTATGATTCTCTCTCAAACACTCCCTCCCTTCACCTTAGTTGAGTTAAGGAAGCCAATTGTCAGAAGCTATTAGCTATGACGATTCATTTGTAATCCCTTGACTTTCTCTATACTCCACATATAAGGGATGCCATTCTGCATCTGTCTCTCTTCTTTTGACTGATTTCACACCCATATATATCCTCCAGTTCCAAACACATACCAGATTACATAATTTTGTCTTTTCTTATAGCTGAATACTTTAGATGAAGCTGGTTTTGTAGAATCCCAGGAGAGTTTGAGCCTTTCACCCAAGGGTAGAGTCTTAGGGTGGGATAGAAAAAATGAAAAAGGGGGAAAACCGGCAAGATTCAAGTACTGGTACTGTGCAAAAGCAAGGTCCCCTGTTTGTG
>PVKC010052416.1:0-10288 GCA_004027635.1 Crocidura indochinensis | reverse complement strand
CCTTACCTCCAGTGCCACCGCCCGGCCCCAGAAATGTTATTTTTTGAGGTTGTCTTTTATCGTGACACTGGGAAGTACTTCGGGGTCCCATGTGGCGGTGCTCAGGAGACCATGAGGTGCAAGGTATTGAATCTGGGTACTTGCTAAGTCTGTGCATGAAGTGAGGTGCAAATTGCTGGCCAAAGAAAGAAAAAAACAAGTCATCGTTGAAGAAGAAACTGTCCCATAATTACCACAGCAGCCCCTGGAAGCATCCTGGAGAGGCTGCAGATGATTTCATGGTTTGGTTTTAAACTATTTATGGTAATTTGTGTTCTGCTTCACGATATGTTGCTAACTGATAAAATGCTCAGCATTGTATTTAAAGACACAAACTCCCCAGCACACATGCTCTTCTTGTACCTGGCTATTTCCTCTGGCCTTGTATTCCAAGCTAGGCTGTTTAGTATGCCCCCACTGTCATCAGGGAACCTTTTTTTCCACCCTCCTGTGTCTCAGTTCCCTTTTCCTGTGCCCTTGTCTCCTTTCTTGACTTTTAATTTAGTTGGAGCACATCTTCTAGTAGCTTCCAGAAAGTGGTATCAAAGATACCTTTTTGGGGGGTTTTGTTTGTTTGGGTCACACTCAGGATGCTCAGGGGTTACTCTTGGCTTCTGTACCCAGGACTTACTCCTAATGGCACTTGGGGAATCATAAGGGATGCAAGGCTGGGTGGGGATCTAACCTGGATTGGCCATATACAAGGTAAACACTCTATCCACTATATTATTTTTCTGGCCTTCAAAGATACATTTCTTTGTGCACTGGTGAAGGTTATTGTACATTGTATGACAGTAACACAATAGTGAACAACTATCTGTGGAAAAAACCCAGTATCATGAACAACCTTGTACCCACAATGTTTTTCGTTTGTTTGTTTTTTGGAGCCACACCTAGTGATGCTCAGGGGTTACTCCTGGCTATATGCTCAGAAATCGCTACTGGCTTGGGAAACCAGAGGAGACTCCAGGGATCGAACCCAGGTCCGTCCTGGGTCAACTGCATGCAAGGCAAACACCCTACGGTTGTGCTATCGCTCCGGCCCACATGTTTAAATAAAAAAGAAAAAAAAAGAAAAAAGATACATTTCTTGTGGGGTGGGAGGGAGATTTCAATTAGTAGTTCTTAGGACTTACTCCTGGTTTTGTCCTCAGGGATCTCTCCAGGAGGTGCTCAGGGACCATAAGGTATTGAATCCAGTTATTTATCTGCATGCAAGGCAAGTGCATTGTCCTATCTATCTCTCTGGCCCTTCAAAGGTAAATTTTAAAAGAACTCCCATGTTGGAAAACACTTTCCTTTCACTGTCATTGAGATTCGGCTGACTCTAAATCTAGATTAAAAATCATTTCCTGTCCAAATTCCAAAGACACTGCTTCACTGTGTTTTGGCTTTAAAATATGCTTTGAGAATTTCAATGCCATTTTAATCCCTGATCCTTACTACGTGACCTGTTTCTTTTTTCTTTTGGCCCTCCCCATCTTTGGAAGCTTAGGACTTTTCCTTATCCTGATGTCCTAAAATTTCTTGATAAGAAAGCCTGCGTTGGTTCCTTAAGTTTTCTTTTTTAAATATTTCAGACATATAAAAAAGTATATTTCTTATATAGAGTAAAACTTTATTCATTCCTGAACTTAATAAACATTATCAACAAATAGAAGCCCCACCTTCATTGCATGTTTCTCCTCAAGGTGTCTATGAGGGAAGATGAAGTGATAGTACAGTGGGTAGGTAGGTCACTGTTTAACTGACCTGGGTTTGATCTCTTGTACTTTATATCAGTCCCTGAGTCTGCCAGAAGTGATCCTTGAGTGCAGACCAAGGACTATACCCTGAGTACACCTGGATGTGAACCTCAAACAAACAAACAAACAATAGTTTAGTGATGGGCCAGAGAGAGAACTCAGAGGGTTGGAGCACATGCATCACTTGTGGGAGGCCCAGGTTCAGTCCCTAGTGGCACAGGGTCTCCAAGCATCATAAAAGTGATACCCAGGACCCTGAGAGATAGCACAGTGGTGTTTGCCTTGCAAGCAGCTGATCCAGAACCTAAGGAGATTGGTTCAAATCCCGGTGTCCCATATAGTCCCCAGTGCCTGCCAGGAGCAATTTCTGAGCAGATAGCCAGGAGTAACCCCTGAGAATCTGGGAGTGGCCCAAAAACAAAAACAAAACAAAAAAAAAAGTGATGCCCAGGGGCTGGAGAGGTAGCACAGCGGTAGGACATTTGCCTTACAAGTGGTAACCCAGGACTAACGGTGGTTCAAATCCCAGAATTCCATATGGTTCCACGAGCCTGCCAGGTGCAATTTTCTGAGCAGAAGGCCAGGAGTAACCCCTGAGCGCTGCCGGGTGGGGCCCAAAAACCAAAATTAAAAAAAAAAATTGCCCAGCACAGAATTGGGAGTATCTGTGAACATGGCTGGAGGTAGCCCATAAACAACAGATGTATAGTAAATCTGTGGCTTATCTGTTCTATGCATTTCTTAATTCTTTTGCTGCATAATATATATATATATATATATATAAAATATATATATATATAAAATATATATATATATAGGGCCCGGGAGATAGCATGGAGGTAAGGCGTTTGCCTTTCATGCAAAAGGTCATCGGTTCAATTCCCGGTGCCCCATATGGTCCCCCGTGCCTGCCAGGAGCAATTTCTGAGCATGGAGCCAGGAGTAACCCCTGAGCAGTGCCGGGTTTGACCCAAAAACCAAAAAGAAAAAATATATATATATTTTTTTTGGGGGGGTCACACTTGGCAGTGCTCAGGGGTTACTCCTGGCTCCATGCTCAGAAATCGCTCCTGGCAGGCTCAGGGGACCATATGGGATGCCAGGATTCGAACCACCATCCTTCTGTATGCAAGGCAAATGCCTTACCTCCATGCCCCTAAAATATATCTTTATCTATAACATTTTTTCACACTTAAAAACTCTAGGATCCAAAAGGTCCTAGGGCACTTTCTTTGCATGTGACTGAACCCTGTTAGATACCCAGCAATATATATGATCCAGAACTCTAACCACCAGTAACCCCATAGCCCAAAGCCAGGAATAAGCCCTGAGCACAGCCATGTATGGCCCAAAGTCCATGGGTCCAAAGATCAAACAACAAAATCTCTATTGATGGTGTGAGAATGTTTTGTCATTGGCATCTTTGCTAGCAATTTTTGAACTGAGCACAGTGGATTCTTCTTATCTTCACGATACTCATGCCTTTTGTTTTGTTTTTGGGGCCACACAGGCAGTGCTCAAGGGGCCATTTGGGATGCCATGGATTGAATCTGGTTTGGCTGCATGCAAGATTCACTGTGTGTATTGCTCCAGCCCCTGTATCAGCATTTATTTGTACTTTCTTATGGCACTTAGGTTGTTCTGATGAAGAGTACTGATTGAGAGAGTCCTAACTTCCACCTTCCTGGGCATGTCTCCAGAAGCCCACGCAGAGGTTTATGTAGGGAAACAATTTTCTCCCAGAGCACATTGGGTCATCTGAGTGCTTACCAAGTCCTGATGTTAAGGCTGTGCCCCAAATTGATTAATTCAACCTTGCAGTGTGAATTTGGCCTGAGTACTTGGAATGCTCCAGCTGAGCTGTTAGTGGTGCCAGAAACTGCCCTAAGCCAGATCCCTGCCTGCAGTGAGGACTTCACTAGAGCTCAGAACTCCCCTTGGACACACAGCTGTCTTCCCAGACCCAGGGCTGGGTGATCACCCGCCTCCAGGCCCAGACAACTGCTGGAGGTTTGATTTTACTGGCCAGGACTTCCACACAATCCCTTCATTTACAAGAAACTCTCCTGTCCCCTCTTGAACAACTCCCCCTGCTTTCTACCTCTCCTTTTGGAATCCTTATTAGTTAGAAAGAAATCTGCTGGAGTTGGAGAGATAGCACAGTGATAGGGAGTTTGCCCTGTAAGAGGCCGACCCAGGAAAGACCTGGGTTAGTTTTTAGGCAACCCAGATGGTCCCTTGAGCCTGTCAGGAGCAATTTCTAAGTGCAGAGCCAGGAGTAACCCCCAAGCGCCATCAGGTGTGGCCCCAAAACAAACAAAAATAGAAAGGAACCTTCTGTTTGTTGAACTAATCTATGGTTGTCTAATTTTCTGGGCTTCCTTTTAGCTATACATCTCTTTTTTTGGGAGGGGGGGTCACACCCGGCAGTACTCAGGGGTTCCTCCTGGCTCTACGCTCAGAAATTGCTCCTGGCAGGTTCAGGGGACCATATGGAATGCCGGGATTTGAACTACTGTCCTTCTGCGTCTAAGGCAAATGACCTACTGCTGTGCTATCTCTCTGGCACCTACTATATATTTTTTAATTTGCAAAAGTCTTAGTACTCCCCACCCCTACCCCTGTTTTGAGAGCCACATCTGGTGGGGTGCAAACATGTGATACTACTCATGCTCTGCAGTGCTGGGGACCTGTTGTGGGTGATAGGACAGTGTGGCTGACTTGGTTTTGATCCCTGGTATCCCATATGGTTCCCTGAGCCCATTAGCTCTTCTCAGGGATCACTCCTGGCAGGGATCAGGAGACCATACAGGGTGCCACGAATTGAACCCAGGTCAGCAGGGTACAAGGCAATTGCCTTACCCACTGTTCTAGCTCTCTGGCACCTGCCATGTTAATTTTGAGAGCATTATGTCTGTAAGCTTTGTAACATGCAGAATCGAAGCTCTTCCCTTTTACATCAGCTTAGGAACGTTCCAGCTTATCAATGCACCACACTGTATTTTTATCCATATTCCCATGGATGCATCTTGGAAATATAAGCAATCATGGTCTCAATGCACATTCTTTTTTATTGCTTTCAATGTGGAGCATAACTTGTCACAGATAAATACTAAGGATTGTAGTGTTTTCCAGTGGCAAGGACAAGGTAGCAGTGAGGGGGCCTGAGAACTTCCAAGGAGGATCCTTCTAAGAGTGGGTGAGGGGTGTGTGGGGGAAGGGAGAATGGATGGGAGTGGATCCTTTCATTTTCATTTTTCTGCTGTGGTTCTTGTTGGGGGCTACTGTAGTTGGTGGTGCTGGGGAGAGAGCCCAGGGCTTTACATTTGCAAGGCTTGTGTTGATCATGGAGCCACTTCCCATCCCTGCCTGGGATTTGAATTAGGGATATATATTTTTTCCACCCCTGATATATAGATATATATTTTTTAATGGTAAGTTGGACCTGCTGAAAAGAAGTGCATGAATGACTTGGGTTAGTTTCAACACAGCTATGCCTCTGTGAGTAAATTCACTCATCATCAGACCCTTCCCAGTAGTAGGAGCATAGGGGAGATGGAGTAATCCCAGGGAAGTTTGGAGGGGCCCAAGAAACACTGTACGCTCTACCTTGGGGCTTCAGGGATGGGTGGGAGCTCTCATCCCACCTGTGCTCAGATGCTTTGCTTCCCTCTGAAGTGGGAGTTTCTGATTTCCCTGGAGCCAGAGCAGAAGGAAGCTCTGCACATTTGGATGTGCAGTGGCCCCTGGGAAACTTCAGTGCACACAGGTAGGTCCCTCAGCAGGGCCTGAAGACTCCACGCCAGCTTAAGAGAGGATCACACTTATGTGGACCCCAGTATTTATGGGGTGGGTGGGAGAACAATAAATAAAGGTCAAACTGAGTGGTGGGGCAAAGGGGAGCAGGAAAGGAAGGGTGCAGAAAGGCACTGGTGGGGGGAGTGGGGTTGGCCTCCCAAACACTGATTTGTTCAGTCAGAGGTGGCGTCCTAGAGCAGAGGGAGCAATGCCACTTTCATCTGTCACCTGAACTGGGAAGTGCGTGCCACGCTCCTGGCAGGCCTCTGTGGCTCAGCTCCGGGGGGGATGCGGAGCCCTGTCATCAGCGGGGACCTGCCCGGGGCCACCTTTTGCCTGTGGAGGAGAAAAGAAAAGGCCATGGTTCAGTAAGCGGAGGAGAGGCTTCCTGATGACAGGCTGACCTTTGGGAATGAAATGGAGCTGATTGCTTGGGAGGAGGTGAGGGAGGGGAATTTGTTTCTTTATGAAGTAAATTGGGGGAAGGCTGTGCTGCCCAGAGTAGGGTCCCCAGCATGGGGGGCGTTCACCCCTGGGTCCAACTCTGCTAACACAGCTGAGGGCCAGGGGCCTTGGATTTGGCATTAATAATCCTCCCTGTGGCTAGTGCTTTCCAAGTACTTCCTTCTCCTTTTTTTTTTTTTTTTTTTTTTTTTTAAGTTTTTGGCCATGCCTGAGAGTGCTCAGGGGTCACCTCCAGTGGTGCTCAGGGGCTGTGTGGACTGAGTGACAGCATGCAGGGTCTGTGCTCAGCCCATGCAGCTCTCTTAGGTTCCCCACATCTCAGTGGTGTTCATTAGTCTTCTGCCTGCTCATCTCCAGGAATGAAAACTGACCTTTACCGTACAAGGGTAGTAGGGCCCAGTTCCAGGGGTGTAGAGGAGCTAGGTTCTCTTCCCTTATGATCCAAGCCAGTCAGATAGAATGGGGCAGGTAGTTGGGTTTGTTTGGGTTATAGTAGGTTTCTAGGGTATGTAGCTTACCCTAGTCTAGCCCGTTGGGCACATACTGGGCTGTGGAGAACCATGATAGGTGTGAACTTGAGGGGTGCTCAAAGATGGTCTGTGGTGGAAACTGTTGTTCTGTGTCTCGAATGGAGGTGGCTGCTAATTTTTTTGGTTTCCTTCTCTTTCACTATGGGCTGGGATAGGGTTTGGCTCACCCCCATTTGGTGGAGAACTGAAGGCACCATCCAGCACTGAGCAGTTTGGGGGACTGAAAGAGTGCAGGTGACTAGGGGGTGGCCAGGAGGCAGTGGGGTTGGCGGAATGACTTGGTACTCACCAGGTCCCTTAGGGGGTGGGGTGCCCCCTTGTACATCTGTGCTGCCTGTTCCTGTCTCACTGGCCAGACTGCTCTGGCTTCCCGAGAGATGGCTGACTGGGTGGGTGGATTCTGCTTTGGGGGACCCCAAGTTGCTGCCTGTAAGAGACCAATAGTTGCATGAACATCTCAGAGTCTGGCTCTCTGGTCTCTGAGCTAGGATAGCGATTGATGACTGCAGTCTAGCAAGAACCTGATCTAGAACCTTCTCATGCAGTGATACAGGAATCTATAGTGCTGTCTGGAGACCCTTACCTGCTCATATGCCACCTCTTTCCCTGTTCCCCTTCCCCATAGTCACCATATTCCTGTATAACCAACAGATTGTACTCGGGTGGGAATTGGGTCCATTTGGTTTTTGCCAACACTCTGAGATCTATGAAAGCGGCTGAGTGGAGGTCAAGTCAAGTCACCTACATGATGGCCAGCACTGATGGATTGGTGCTGTCCTCACAGAGTGAAGGGGCACGAACATATCACAGAGTGGGGGTGAAGTTCTCACATTGGGGGGTAGGGGTATCTTACAGAGTAAAGGAATTGAGGAAGTTTTTAGAGTGGGGTTTCCTTATAGGCTGAGGTGCCTTCACAGAATGGGGGAATATGGTTGTGTGTCATCATAGAGTGAGTGGAGAGGGAAGGATGGTTTTGGGGTCCCCAAGGAGAGGGATTATAGCTGTGGCCTTCATAACTAAAGACCTTCCTTGCATCAGCCCCAAGCAGAGGCGCCTTTGCCCCTGTTTTAGGCTCCCCTGTACCTGGCCCATGATCTAGGGCTGTTGGGAGGGAGGAAACTTGGGCTCTGGCAGCCATAGAGGAGAGGAGCAGAAAACCAGACTGAGGCCCAAGGTGGCAGGGAATTTCCTTTCCAATTTCCCAGACAGAATTTTCAGCCACAAGGGGCCTGAGAGACAGTCTGGTTTGGGGACATTTTTCATCTCTTGCATTGTCTGTCGACTGACACAGCCATTTGGTGAGCTGTACTGAGGATTGTGAGGTGGTGTCAGACTCCTGAGAGCTTCCCAGTCAATAACAGTGCTTCTGCATGCATGTAGGCAGCAGCCACACCTGTCTGCCCCAGAGGAATTCTTTCCTCTCAGCACCCGAAGGAGCACATGACCTGGGGACCAAGGTAACACCTTGGGGCCTTTTGGCTTTTTGTTTCTGGGCCACACTTGACTGTGCTTGATGCTCACTTCCAGTTCTGTGCCCAGGGATCATTCTTTTTTTTTTGTTTTGTTTTGTTTTTTTGTTTTTTCCGGCCACACCCATTTGATGCTCAGGGGTTACTCCCGGCTTTACACTCAGAAATTGCTCCTGGTGGGCTCGGGGGACCATATGGGATGCCGGGATTTGAACTACCGTCCTTCTGCATGCAAGGCAAATGCCCTATCTCCATGCTATCTCTCCAGCCCTTCACAACTAATTTTTTTTTGTTTGTTTTTGGGCCACACCCATTTGATGCTCAGGGGTTACTCCTGACTAAGCACTCAGAAATTGCCCCTGGGCTTGGGGGGACCATATGGAATGGGGGGGGGCAGGGGCGGGGAATCAAACCGTGGTCCTTCCTTGACTAGCGCTTGCAAGGCAGATACCTTACCTCTAGCGTTACCTTGCTGGCCCCATTCCTAATAATCTTATGGGTTGCCAGGGCTCAAATCTGGGTTGGCTGTGTACAAAACAACTCCTGTATTATCTCTCCATCTCCGGCACCCTGGGGCTTTTCATTTTGACTTGGTGCATTTATTTTTTAATTTTGGTCCATATCCAGGTACTAAGGACTTAACTCCTGGTAGTTCATGGGGGTCTTGATGCAGTTTTGGGGATCAAACTGAGTTCAGTGGCGTGCCCAACCTCAAGTACTATCCTGCTAGACTGGGACATTTATTATAAAACTTCCTTACACATAATATACAATCTTTTTTTTTTTTTTTTTTTGGTTTTTGGCTCATACCCAGAAATGCTCAGGGGTTATTCCTGGCTCTACGCTCAGAAATAGAATAGCCCCCGGCAGGTTCAGGGGACTATATGGGATGCTGGGATTTGAACCAGCGACCTTCCGCATGCAAGGCAAACGCCTTACCGCTGTACTATCTCTCCAGCCCCATAAGATTCAATCTTTATATCTTTGGCGTATCCCAGCTTCATCCTGTGTAGTAATTCCTGGTGAGACTGGGAAGGTGGTTTCTGTGAGTGGAGGAGAGGAACATAAGACCACATTTTTCCTCTTCCAGTCTTAAGGCCCAAGGTAACCTGTTTTCCAGCATGGTGAACTCAGAAATCCAGATTCAGAGTAAGCTCCAGAGACCATCTGGTTCATTCCATTTGACTAAACTGGAGGAGAAAGAGACCCAGGAACTCTGCACCTGACTTTCAGGGTGTGTCTTAGGGAAGGCTCTTAGGGATCCCAGAAGTACAGTGGAGGACAGGGGAGGGGGACCTGCCTTCTCTCCTCCCCTATACCCTCTCTGCTAAGACCTTAACTCCTGGGCATGCCAGCCTCAGACCTTCTCCTGCCTGAGGTGGAACAAGGGTGATGGAGGCAGCAGAGCCCCTTTGTGCTGGGCATCCTTCACTTACCTGTCTCCTTGTCGCCCTTCAAGTCCCCGACCCCGGTGGGCACATGTCTGTCTTCTAGGCTGCAGGTACTGAGGTCTGAGTCACTGTCACTGTCACTGGAAACAACTGGAGAACAAAGAAAGGTACCACAAAGGAAGTCACCCCCTGGACGGAGAGACCAGGGAGAGCTCCCATCCAGGATTGAGGGGCACTGAATCCCATCTTGCCTCCATGTTTGAGGTATAGAAGGCAGAGAATGGGGGAAAGGAAGGATGTTCTTGACAGCCAACAGGGGAGTGCAGATGTGAAGATGCTGGAATCTGGTCCTCACATGGGGCAGAGAAGTTGATAATACCCATGGCTGTGGGCACCAATTCTCTAAGGCTTACACTGTTAAGCCATGTATCATAGGGGCCCTTCCCTGTCCTCAAGAGACACCCCCACCGTGCAGGTAGTGTTCATGTGGATGCCCCCTACTACCTGTGAGGAAGTTACCAGCATGTCTATTTCTGAACAGAGGTACCTGGGGAGCCAGTGAGGGCACAGGGGCTTGTGCTACCCCTCAGGGTGGGGTGCAGTCTTGCAAGGGCAGAGGGGGACAAGTTGATGGGGCACAGGGCAGAAATCTTCTGTTTTAGGTGAAATAAGAACCTATTTGGCTGGTGAATCAGCTGTGGTAGTCATAGCCAGGATGCATTCATATGTTAAGCATTCTGTTTTCATTTTAAGCTTTGAAATGTGAGTCTCTTCACCAAGTTCTCATGCCAGGCTTGGGTGCTGCTTCCCTCTCATCTTCTATGAGGCCCTGGTTCATTTTTTTTTTTTTT
>PVKC010052415.1:0-10273 GCA_004027635.1 Crocidura indochinensis | reverse complement strand
TCTGGAGACCACCAAAAATGAATAGAGCTATCAAAAACTATGGGATACAGTAAAAATGCTATAAAAAGATTTTATCAGTGATACAAGCCCATATTAATAAACAAAGGTATTAACCTTGATTGATTGATTGATTGGTTGGTTTTTGGGCCATATCCAGTGGCATTCACGGGTCACTCCTGGCTTCTGTACTTAGAAATTGTCCCTGGCAGGCTGGGGGACCGTATGGTATGCCGGAGATAGAACCAGGTTCCTCCTGGGCCAGCTGCATGCAAGGCAAATTGCCCTACTACTGTGCTATCTCTCTGGTCCCAAACAAAATTATTAAATAAATTATCTAGCTTCTAAAGTTACTAGAAAAAGAACAAAAATAAAAAATACAGCCTCTGTGGAAAAAATGACATAAAACTTTAAAATATAAAGCTAACATGAGAAATACCATATGATACAGTAATAACGTTCAGACATTTATCTGAATATGAGAGTTGTGATTTAAAAGCATATTTTCATTCCTGTGTTTAGAACATTATTGATAGTAGCTAAAACTCTGGAATCTTTGACATGACTGAAGAAGCTGTTGTATGAAAACTCGATAGAATAGTGCTTTGTCATTAAAAAAAGAAAGTTGATTTTATTTCTTCTGAAGCATCTCAGAGAGAATTTGAGGTAAGGGTGCTAAGAAAAATAAATCAGGAAGTATCATTCAATTCCCTGATGATTTTATTCCTATGTCAGATAAAATAACCACAGTGATTACATTGATAAAGCACAAGAAAAAATCTTAGATGCTGTAAAACATGATTATTACCAAAGAAAAGGAAGAAATTTAAGAGGAGTGAGCAGAGGAAGACATTATATGATGTGAATGGAACTTTGCTCATTGGTATGGTGAATGTGTATAATGAGAGATATATATATATATATCTTATGTGATATATCTCATGTATCTTATATATATCTGAAAGAGAAATGTTAAGCTGTACTCTATGGATTTTTTATTTTATAAGTAAAATTTTGTTTTATAAAAACTTTTCTCACCATACATAATAGAGCCTCAGCTGACATACATTACACAAAGCCTTAACTTAGTCAAACAGTTAATCATCAAAGGACTGAATTTTAAACAGACTACTTAAAATTCTCTTGGAAAATTTCATCATTGCTTTGAAGGGAAGTAGGGACTTGAAGTGGTTACTTAAGAGATGATGGGACGTCTGAAAATTAACAATTCTGACAGAAGCATTTAGAAGAAGATAGGCAAAAATCGAAATAAGAAAGCAATATCTTTTACATATTCAGAAGATAATTAAATAATGGTATGACAAGACTTTGAAATGGCATAAGGAAACATTGGACATTCACAAATAAAAAAATTGTACTTTTCTATTTGAAAAGTAGTAAAGATAACATATTTGAATAGTAAGCATTAGTAGGACAAGGGGTTACGGTGGTGACTATATAATGATAAAAACATTAAAATGCTGAAGAGAAAGTTCCATAATTATTTGAAACTAAAGATGCAAGAATTTTAAGTGGCTTTGTTTGCAGGTAACTGCATTTAAGCCAAACATTTGGTGCCATTAGATTCAATAACTGTGATATATATGATATGGTTAGACTTGCCATTAAGTGGTTTGTTCAAATGAGAAACTGAGGAATCTTCGGGATAAAAAGCAAGCTAAGAAAAGTGGGAGCCAATAATTCAGACTATAGTTATTAGAACCACAAATAAGCACTTAAAATACATGGGAAATAGCAGTGCTAAGCAATTTTTGCCAATTTTATAACTTTATTGATCTTATTTATGCCTTTAAGAAAAAGCTGTTTTACTCAAGAATCCCTAAGATAAGAACAAAAAAACTCTGCTTTGTTATCCTTTTATAGACCACACTACAACAATTAAAAAGAAATATATTTTTTCCTAATTCAAGAGCTGATTCTTCTGGGATTTAAGTACCACTACTATATCAGCACTAATGGTGGGCAAAGTTAAGAACAGTGATCTTCATAGGTTACACAAACAATAGGAGGACACACTGTAGTTAACGACAAATATTGAGGAACAAGAAAGGGATAAAAGCACATATTGTGTGTCAAATATGTAACTTGGCATAGGGAGATAGTATCAAGATTAGGGCTCCTGCCTTGCATGAAACTGACCCAAGTCAATCTCCACTAACACACGACCTTTCTAGAATCACTGGGAATCATTCTGGAAGCCTCTGAGCACCACTGACATGGCCATAGCTTCTCAGGCACCTCATCCATGGCTCTATCTAGCACAGCACTTAATCATCAGTCCAATTGGCCAGGCATTTCCAAAAATGACCCTGGGCCTCTGAACTCCACTTGAGAATGCTTCTAAAGAAAAGAAAGAAGAAAGAAAGAAGGAAGGAAAGAAAGAAAGAGAGAAAAAGAGAAAGAAGAAGAAAGAATAAATAAAGAAAAATAAAAGAAAGGAAGAAAAAGAAAGAAAGAAAAAAGAAAAAGAAAGAGAAGGAAAAAGAAAGAAAAAAGAAAGAAAAAGAAAGTAAGAAAAAAGGAAAGAAAGAATTAAGAAAAAGGTAAGAAAGAAAATGAAAGCAGGAAGAGGGTGGAAGGAAAGAAGAAAGGAAAACATAACTTGGATTGAGTGCATGCAGTATATTTGATCTTTTTACAATTTTTTATTTGCATAGCATTTGCTTACAGTATTTTGGAATTACAGGAATCTATCATAGCTCTTTTATGTATGTGTAATTTTCTTCATACTTCAGTGATAACCAACATTGAAAGAATCCTCTACTCATTCCATCACTTCTCCCTTTTCTGCCATAGATTTCACAAGTAAAAGATTTACTTTTGTTGGGTTTTGCTAGTTTGCTTGCTTTGCTTCAGTTAAGTTTACATGATGCTTTCCAGTAATTGTCTTTCAGTAGTTGTTCATCTTCTTATGGACATTTATTTACTTATGCTATTCTGTGTTTTGGGCTATTAAAATTGATGTGCTATAAACATAGGCTAAAATATCCTTCAAATTTTTTTAATTAATAATTCTTTAGAATGGAGTCAACAATGAGACGCAAAATTTCAAAGTTCTTCATGGTTAGGTTTCAGTCATACAACGTTCTAACTCCCACCCCTTTACCAGTGCACATTTCACTAATTTCCCTCTCATCTAGTTTCCCACTCCCCATCTGCCTCTATGGCAGACATTCTCTTTTTTTTTCTCTCTCTCATTGAAGTATATTCCCAAGAGCAGTAATGCTAGATTAATATGAGCTAAATGTCTAATTTTGGGGGGTACTATCCATATTGTTTTCCAAATAGACTGAACCATTCTATATTCCTACCAACAATGGCGAGTGATTATATATCCATGCTAGCACTGATTATTGTTGTTTTTTTGGATCTGTGCCACTCTCTGTGGTATGAGATGATATCTTCTTTTTTTTTTATTTGCTTTCCCTGATAATTATGTTGACCGCTTTTTCATGTACCTTTTGTACCATCTTTATTTCTTCTGAGGAAATTTGTGTTTCTTTTTCTCCCCATATTTTGTGGAGAGATATTTTTCTTTTTAAGCTCACTAGGGCCTTCTATATTTTATATATTAACCCATTATTAGATGGGAAATGGGTGATTTGTTTCTCCCAATATGTGAATAGTTTTTTGTATCCTGATCATGATTTCCTCTGAGACCTATTCATGGTTTCTACTCAGAATGTAGAAGACTACAGTAGTTTAATTAGTTTAATGTAGTCCCATTTGTTTATCTTTGCTTTGGTAAGTAGTTCATGTTTCAAGTTGCATTTAGCTTCAATGCCATAAAGAGGCCTGTCTATGTTCTTCTCTATATACCTTATGGATTCAGTCGGATTTTAGTCTATTTTTATTTGACTTTTGTACATGGCTTTAAATAGGGTCTGTGGGGTTTTATTTATTTATTTTTTTCATGTGGCTCCATATTCTCAGCTCCTTGTTCAAGAGGCTTTTCTTGCTCCACATCACATTTCTTTCTCCTTTGTCAAAGACCAATTAATAATATATCTGAGGGTCTCTCAGGATAGGATCTGAATGTTTTTATTCATCTCAACCCCATTCTTTTTCATTACTACCACTTTACAGTAGTTTAAAATTGGGGAAAGTGATGCTTCTGTCTTCTTTTTCCCAAGTCTCACTTTAACTATTTTGGAAGTTTATTGTTCCATATAAATTTCAGAAGTGCTTAATCTACTTCTTTGGGGAAGAAAAATGTCATGGGTATCCTATAGGAATTGCATTAGATTAGCACAGTGTTTTGGGTAGTATTGCCATTCTAATGAGGGTAATCCTCCCAATCTATGAGCAGTGTATGTGTGTTGCTAATTGAGTACTTGCAAGAAATTTGGAGCCCTGGAATCAAGCAGAGAGGCCATTTATAATTGTGGAGCTATACTGGGTGTAGAAATCTGAGTCACAAAGAGGACCCACTGAAACTCTATCTCCCTCAGTTTATTAGCTTTCTAATATCCTTTGGATAAATTCCTGGGATAAATGTTTAGGCCTAATATTACTCTATAATATCCTGTTTTATTTTTAGTGATCAAGTATAATATAATATTAACAATGAAAACATTCATTAAGACGATGAAATGAGAATATGATTTTTATTTCCTTGGTATGTCTCCCAGTCCTCACCATTAAATCTAATCCCAGTAAATCATTATCAGATAAATTCCAACTGAGGCATATTTACAACATATGTCTTAAAATTTTCAAGGTTATCAAAAATTAGGAAAATTTGAGAATATTTTATAGCCTAATCTAAATGATTGTTATAGTAAATAGAATGTTGTGTTCGATGAAATAACAAATGCATTAAGTTAACTAAAAAAAGCACAGAACAACAAAGAACGAACAAAAGAATGGGCTTCACACGTCATAATAATCATATTGACTTGTGAGTTGTAACCAAAGTGCCATAATTATGTGTACTGTACCTCCAGAGAAAAAGTGTGTGTTGGTATATAGTCTGCTTACTCCTCATATATTTTTTCCATTTTTTTTTTTTTTTGGTTTTTGGGCCACACCCAGTGACACTCGGGGGTTACTCCTGGCTATGCGCTCAGAAGTCGCTCCTGGCTTGGGGGACCATATGGGAACCGGGGGATCGAACCGTGGTCCGTCCTAGGCCAGCGCAGGCAAGGCAGGCACCTTACCTCCAGCGCCACCGCCCGGCCCCCTATTTTTTCTATTTTTAAACTAAATTTTTATTTAAAAGTATGTTCTGTAATTTTTTTCTCATTTCCACAGCAAGATAAGGTTTTCTTTGATCTATAATTCTGTCCTCCACATCATTTATATGGTAGCCTGAAATAGCTAAGCCACAATAAGGGCGTCTTATTAACATTGTCTGTAACTGAATATGCCTGGGAGTAAAAGATCAATGGGAAAAGATTATCCTTGTATCACAGTCAGAAATCCACACAACAGTTGCCAAGTTTCCTATGGTGAGATCTCTGAGAGTCTTAAAAACCTGACTAGCTAGAAGTAAAGACTTACTGTGGATATAATTACAAAGGTGCTTTTAAACCATACTACAAATACAAATCACTATTTTATTATGTGATCTGATGCCGGACATAGTATGTATTATCTTCATGTTCTCTTCAATCTCTATGTCTGAGATAGACTCATTTAATCTAATGTTGCTATTGAAGCTACTGAACCGTAACCAGCTCATCTTTCTCCATCTTTTCTTAGAGTCTTTTGTAAGAGACCTTGCCTACATCAGTTAGCTTCCCTAGAAAAAAATTTATGATCAAATTTTCAGATCTGGGTGCTTGTCGTATAGAGAGAAATAAGACAGATAGGTTCCTTGTACTGAAACAAGGATTGGTAAGAAAAAAAATTGGGCATCAACTATCAATACAATTATAAAATTGAAAATAAGAAGCAAGAAGAGTCAGGACAAATAGGGATATAGTTTCAATATTTGTATTTCTGAGTAGAGGACAAATTTAGAGAAAAATTGCAGAAATTTTTAGAATAAAACTATGTTGAATATGAGTCATAAAAAATAAATAGAGTCAGCTGGATTAAAGCTTGAGCTTAAAGGGAGTGGCAAAAATGAGAGTGAAAGTTTATAAGTAGAAGAAAGAACATATGCAAAATTCCTGTATGGAGAAAAACATTGAAGAATGCCATACTAGAAAAATTAAAGACGGAAATTACGTTACCTATTTGACAAAATATATTGGAATTCTATTATGTACTAGGCTTTTAGATAAAAGGAAGTCCTCTCTGGCTTAGGCATACAGACTAAGTCAAATGGAAAATGATGCTAATTTTAAAGCATTTGCTATTAAATTATGTTTTCTAATAATTTAATTTATTTTATAAGATTTATAAATTATATTATTTTCTTTTCTAAAAGTTCCACTTGCATAATGTATTGTAAGACTTTTACATTGTCCCGTCTTTTTGAATATTAGATAAACAAATTCTTTACAGGATCTTAGTAGTATATGTACTTAACAGAATTTCCTTAATATTAAGTTCTATCACATAACATTTAACAAATTCATTTGAATGCTATGATTCTTTCTGGGATGATTAAACTGATTTTAGAGGAAAAAACACTTCACTTTGCGATATAACTATGCTTTATTAAGTATCTTATTATTTGATTTTGTTTTGTCTTCTTGGTTGTGTTTATTATTTAAATATAGATGCTCACCTTGAAATAAACTTAAGTGTAATATTCTTTTGATTTTTTTTCTTACAATGTATCACATTTATTTAGCTGCTTCAGCTCTGGTTCACTGCTTAAAATTTTTAAGTTGTTTTTATATTTGAGAATATTTTAAGAACATCTAATTTATCATCATCACTGGCTTGTTTTCATTAAATAATATCTCCAAAAACTTGCTTTGGGAAAATGTCAGTCTTATTGTTTCTTCCCTCATATTTATCCTCATCAGAATCTCTTCTATAATAATATAAACAGAGTCATATTTTGCGGAACATTTTAAAAATCTTGAAGTGTTCACTTTTTACAGTCCAACAATATGAAACCTTTTACCGTGTAATTAGACAAATAAAAACATTTCCTTTAAAAACTTAGAGTGTCATCTGAATAAACCCAGCTTCTGTTTTTCAGATATGAAACTCTGAGGAAGCATTGTTTCCTACCTCCAAGTTTCTTGTCACTTTTACTTTACCAATCAATATTTTCCCTATTGGTCATTATTAAATTCACAGTAGCAATTTCCCAAGTTTCTTCCTCTATTGTCCAAGAGGAAAAATAGTCTGTCAAAACAACCTGGTTACTACCTAGTTTGACAGTTCAGGACAATCCTAACACTTTAATAGGTTTGCTTTTATGTTATGTAGCCATTAAGTAGGAATTTAATGGTAGTCGACATAGCTACAGCAGACAAAAATAATGCATTTGGTTTTTGCAGTTACTTGATTACAAAATGACCAAATTAGAATCACCAAAAATCATTCAACTGGATACTGTATGCTTTTAGATATAATATGTAAAAATGTACTGTATTGCACTTTCCCTAGAAATGTTTATTTGAGGGGCCGGAGAGATAGCACAGTGGCGTTTGCCTTGCAAGCAGCCGATCCAGGACCAAAGGTGGTTGGTTTGAATCCCGGTGTCCCATATGGTCCCCCGTGCCTACCAGGAACTATTTCTGAGCAGATAGCCAGGAGGCACCGCCGGGTGTGGCCCCCACAACCCCCCCCCCAAAAAAAAGAAATGTTTAATTGAATTGAATAATGGGAAAAACATAGAAACTTAGAATGTGGATTCATTGCACAGTAAATAGGCTGTTCAAAAAAAAACTGAGAAACAAAATAATGGAAAAGAAATTTAGATTAAAGAATAAAAAGACAATGTGTACATAGAAATGTATTGAAATGAATTAGATTTCTGATTGAAATAAATAGCATTATGCCAATTTCTTTGGCACCACGGGTATGTAGGGAAATGGCTTACTGTATTTTGGGTGTAAAAGACGACTTTTTAACCCAGGAAAAACTTCGTAAAAGTCGGGAGTCATCTTATATGCTGGTATACGGCAAGCTGAAACTTACTCCAGCTTCAGGGACAAGTGATCTGCCCCTCTTACCGGCTGCATCCCATCCAGCTGCCAGGTGCCATCATTCAGTCCTCTGCTTGTCCTGATTCATCTTTCAGGGCCCACAGAGTAGCTGAGTTACTGAACACTGCATCCCATCCAGCTGCTGAGTATCATCACTGGTACGGACTTTCTGGTGCTCAAACCCTATATTTTAACAGGAAAAGTAGGGGATCGTCTTGTACTCCCAGTCGTCTTATATGCTGGAAATTATGGCATTTCTTTTTTTTTTTTTTTGGTTTTTGGGTCACACCCGGCAGTGCTCAGGAGTTACTCCTGGTTCCATGCTCAGAAATTGCTCCTGGCAGGCACGGGGGGACCATATGGGGCACCGGGATTCGAACTGATGACCTTTTGCATGAAAGGCAAGCGCCTTACCTCCATGCTATCTCCCAGGCCCCGAAATTATGGCATTTCAAAGAAAATAGTGAAATACTTAAAATGAAGTGTCATCTGCAATTCATTATTAATTTATTGAAAAGTATTCATCCAACTTTATATATATATATATATATATATTTTTTTTTTTTTTTTAACCATATGGGTCACCGGGATATGAACCGATGACCTTTTTGCATGAAAGGCAAACTCCTTACCTCCATGGTATCTCCCAACTTTATATTTTTAATATAAATTATTTAAATATCATGCATCATATAATTGATATAGTTGATCTTAATACATTTGTTTATAGGTAAATGGAAGAGAAATTATTTAGAAAGAATAAAGGAAAAGAAAGAAAAAAGCACAGCAACAAGAAACTTTGTGAAAATATTGTATCTCACAATGTGGTCATTATGTCATTGTCAGAAGGTTTAATAAATTCTTGCCGCTAGAGTTGATCATCCTTCCACTTCTTTTGTTTCTGAACATTAGAGCATTAGATGGCTTCAGACATACATTGACATCTAAATTGGTGAGTTCCTACAGCATGAAAGTATTAAAAATATAGGAGTTGTCACACAGTCAAAGTACTCTTGACGATACTGTGGCTTTTGTGGGGCATTTTTTTCAGCTGCCAGAGTTTTTGGAAGTAGGAGAAGGCAGGGGGTGGTGCCTGCACTCACTCTAAAAAAGTCCTGAAAATGACAACCCAAATACTGGTTTACCTTGAGTTTTAGTCAGATTGGTATATCTGGAGAGAACTAGAGAGGAATGGTGAAGAAGGGCAATTGGCAAAGTGGTGATGTGGGCAATGGATACAGCAGGCATGACTTTGACAGGTCACGAACTTTTTTTGCTCTCTCTTTTTTGAGACTTCCAGCTTTCAGCTGCCTGGCCAGTGTACCCATAATTTTTCACTGCTTAGTTGACATTTCTTTCGAGAATAGAGTGAGTCTGTGGAGCTGGCAGAATGCAGGCAAGGCTATTGTGTTTTTGAGGCATAGTTTCCAACTTTATATATATTTTAATAAA
This sequence comes from Crocidura indochinensis, assembly GCA_004027635.1. NCBI lineage: Eukaryota > Metazoa > Chordata > Mammalia > Eulipotyphla > Soricidae > Crocidura > Crocidura indochinensis. The sequence continues at coordinate 746 of PVKC010052415.1, read as the reverse complement.
ATATTTATAATATAATTTATGAGCACTATAGCTTTCTCAACAAGGAATAATACAAAATACCGAAGTATCTAAAAAAAGTATTTTTCCTTACTCAGTAGCAATTATAAAATTAGAGACTTAGAAGATGGCTCAGTGACTTTAGTGCTTGCCTAGCAATACCATGCAATGTGTTGAAAACCCAGTGTCAACCACATGCTTGCATAACCTTAATAGTTCTGCTATTTGAGATCCTTTATTAGGAAGAACCCAGATTGAAGAGGTACCTCAGGTAGGGACAGAGAGATAATACAGCAAGTAGAGCATTTGCCTTTCATGTGGCCAATCCGGGTTTCCATATCTGACATCCTATACGGTGCCCTGAATAATTCCTATGTACAGAGCCAGGAGTAACCCTTGAGAACTGCTGGATGTGACCCTAAAGCCAAAGTGCCTAAGCCAGGGGACAGGAAGATGACACAGAGGTTAAGGAGTTTGTTTGCCAGAACACATTTGCTACTGGTTTGATTCCTGGCACCATTCGAACAGTGCCAGGAGTAATTAAGTAATCCCCAGAACCAGGATTAAGCCCTTGAGCACTGCCAGCTGCAGCCCCAAAACAAAAGCAATAAAACATTGTGACTAGAGCAAGAAAGAAGTCTTGAGCTTAATACCCAGTCCACCTGTAGACAAATGATTCTCTTAGTTCCACTGAATAGGATCCCCTGAAAGGATGTGGAGAAATGAGGTTATGAGAAGGAAACATTATG
>PVKC010052414.1:0-10274 GCA_004027635.1 Crocidura indochinensis | reverse complement strand
CCATAGCAAGACTCTGGAAACAACCAAGATGCCCTTCAACAGACGAATGGCTAAAGAAACTGTGGTACATATACACAATGGAATATTATGCAGCTGTCAGGAGAGATGAAGTCATGAAATTTTCCTACACATGGATGTACATGGAATCTATCATGCTCAGTGAAATAAGTCAGAGAGAGAGAGAGAGAGAAAAACGCAGGATGTTATCACTCATCTATGGGTTTTAAGTAGAATGAAAGACATTCCTGCAATAATAATAATTTTCAGACACAAAAGAGAAAAGAGCTGGAAGTTCCAGCTCACCCCAGGAAGCTCACCATAAAAAGTGGTTAGCTTAGTTAGAGAAATAACTGCATTTTGAACTGTCCTAAAAATGCGAAACTATGAGGGAAATGGAGAGCCTTTCCAGAATACAGGCGGGGGGTGGTTGGGGAGGAGGGATATTTGGGACAATGGTGATGGGAACGTTGCACTGGTGATGGGTGGTGTTCTATACATGACTGAAACCCAAACTCAATTATGTATGTAATCAAGGTGTTAAAATAAATAAAATTTTAAAAATCATAACTTCTTAAAATTAAAAAAAAATTAAAAAGCAATAATAGACTGGCCTGAGGCTTATAGAGTAAAGAAGTGAACTGATTGCACCAAAGTTGAACCTTACTTTGTCCTGCTAAAGATCTCAGAAGCCTGGCTAGATAATACTGGCCATAAAGACGATGTACTAGATCCTTCCTCAGCCTCCACACAGATATCTTCCTACTTCAAACCATACAACAATTTATACATCTGATGATATTTCTCATTTCTTTTATGTTTATGTGATCTATGCCCATGTTCCTCTACTATTGCTTAGTTACACATGTCTTCCTTCCAACCTAAAAATATGTATGGTGACACCCTCAATGATCAAACTGTTATGTCAATCTACATGTCTTGGTGTAAAACCAGACCCCACTTCGCAATGAATTCCCTTCTCTTAGGCCTGTGCTAGTTAAGCATGCTTCTCAACATAGATTATTTTCTTTCCCATAAATCACCTCATGACTATTCACTTGCTTCTGTGATTTCTGGGAGACAACAGGTAAGAGGTTATAAATTTAATCTTGGTTCCACTATTGGGTCTAGTGCAATTCTGGCAGGACTGTTGCTTGTGATGTTCAGTATGTGATATTTAGTGTGACTTCTGGTAAGCATTGCTGCCAAGCATACAACCTCCATCACTGCAATAATAACTACACAACAATGAAGGGAACAAAAAACAAGTTTATAAAATTCAAGCATACTCCTTAGCATAGTCATAAACTATGAACATATTCTCTCCTCTCTTGTGACAATCCTTTAGAGTCAGATCCTTCCCTCTGCATCAAAACTCCTCCTAAAGAGAATTAATTTTGAGTTTATTCCTTGTTTTTTTGTTTTGTTTTGCTTTTTTTCTGATGTGGACTGTGTGGCTGGTCTCAGAACTGAAAAACTAGGTCCAGGAGTCTAGAGATAGAGATAGTTCAGGGGCAAAGTTCCTACCTTGTAAGCATAAGGCCAGTTGCTGAGTAAGAGTTTTATTCCTAGCACTGCTCACATGTTGAGTGTGATCTCAGCTGCTCTATTGTTTCAATTCCCAGCATCACAACAAATTGTGTCATCTTTGATGCACTCTGAAATGGAATGGAGGGGAATACTGCAGTCATGTGTGTGCAACTAATTCTCAACCTTAAAGTTAAGGAAAATGTAGGTGAGGATAGGGAGAATGGGTCCAGGTAATAATAGTTACATTGGGTAAAGGAAAAAGTTGGAATGTTGTCATGTGAGTGGGGTGCGTGATTGGTTGGCAGTGCCAAAAAGCCAGCACAGGAAATAAGTAGAAATAAAGTCAGAGACCAAATTTCAGCAATTCACCTGTAGTCTAAGGTCGGTCCAGTAGGATGAGATAAGGAATCCAAAGTTTATGAGGGAAGTTGACAAGTTTCTATTAGAAGTGGGTGAAAGATGAGAGTAGTATTACTTTAAGCAGCCTCCTTGTACAGTGCTTTAGTAGTCAAAAAAGTACTTAAATCATTTCTTTTTTTTTTTTACATAAACCAGAAAGCAATCTACCTTCCTTGGCATGTGTTCTTTCTTTATAATAAGAAGATACAGTTACTGTTACCAAGACTGGAAGACCTGTGTTATCCTGGGACAGGAAAGAGGATTGTCTTTTTATTTTGCTATCCCTACCACTTAATAGTATAGTGCCCAACACTAAGAAGCCAATATCAGCAAGTATTTGCTAAGTTAATCATGGGGAATAAATAAAGGATCTATAACTTCAGAAACACAATACAAATTCTGTTGATTATAAAATGCTGGTCCATGGGGCGGGCACCTAACCTTTATGAAACAGTGTAAATAAAAATTAAAATCATCTACATTTAATGACCACTAGGGAATTTGTGTGCATGCCCAGTGTGTACATAAAAGATTATGTTTTACATATAACATACTAAAGCATTTAAGTGTATAACTCCAAAGTCTTTCTCTTTAGTTTACTCATAATTTTGTTTTCTATAGTTTCAGTTGCCCTTAGACAATTCCAGTATAAAAAATTGCACAGAATAATTTATTTTAGGGGATCACATTTACATGTCTTTAATGCCATTGTGGTGCCATAGTTTATTTTATTATTATTTAATATCTACTGTTAATATATCTGTTTAATATCTGTTAATATCTACTGTGATAATTTGCAAATAAAAATTTATCATCCGTCTATACCATATTTTTCGCCATATAAGACGCACTTTTCTTCTCCAAAACGGGGGTGGAAAAGTGGGTGCGTCTTATACGGCGAATGTCCATCTGGGGGTCCAGGCTCGGGCGTATTTGCACCCGTGCCCGGACCCCCAGATGGCCTGTAGCCATCTACTCACTGTTCTCCCAGACTGATCTCACACGGAGTGTGTGAGAGGCAGATCCTGCTGCTCTGTGTCCTCGTTCGCTGTGTCACACTGCTGGTCACACCCCTTATGACAGTGGAGACGGGGCCGTGCTGTTGGGAAGATGTCTGTCACACGCTCCCATCACAGACATCACACTACTGCTACCGTAATCAACGCACATACCGTACACCGCAGAACTGGTTCTACTCCCCATCCATTCATTTTTTGTCTGAAAGCACTGTACCTAAAGCAGTGGTCTCCAACCACTCGGCCACAGTCCACTACCTGTCCAGTCAGGTGTTTAGTGGACCATGGGCGACCGGTGCCTACAATACTTTTCGGGTGCTCGCTTTGGCAGCACATATACAATACTTTTTGGGAGTTACCGCAATTTACGTCGAGAGGACGTTGGAGCTCCACCTACTTAGGGACAGTCCATACACTGCAACCTTGGATGTTGCCATTATCAAACCGCTCAAAGTTCTGATGGAGTGATGGCAGCTGGCAACCATGATTTGACTCCTACTGGGCGGATGAAGAGGCCCACTATCACACAAGTGTGTGAATGGGTTAAAAGGTCATGGGATTCCGTTAAGGAGGACATTGTTGTAAAATCCTTCAAGAAATGTGGCATTAGTAATGCCTTCGATGGAACAGAAGATGACATCATATTTGACACCAGTGAGGAAGAAAGTGTTGACAATGACTGTGAGGATCTGTCCATCCTCATTTCTGATAGCAGCAAAGAACAGGAATTCTTGGGATTTGAATAAAAACATTAAAGCCCAATTTTTGTTATTGTTTACTGACTGTTAATGAGAGTAAAGATTAAGTTAAGAGTACTAAGTTCTTAATGTTACATGGTTGACATAAAATTATTCTTAAACTGTTGTTAACCTTATACAGTTGATATAAAATATTTTACTATAGGGGCCGGGTGGTGGCGCTGAAGGTAAGGTGCCTTGCGCTAAACTAGGACAGACCTCGGTTCGATCCCCGGTTCCCCATATGGTCCCCCGTGCCTGCCAGGAGCGACTTCTGAGTGAATAGCCAGGAGTAACCCCTGAGCGTCGCTGGGTGTGGCTCAAAAACCAAAAGAAAAAAAAATTTTTACTACAGTATTTGGTTCAGAATCTTTTTTTTCTAGACTTTTCTCCTTTTAAAATGGGTGCATCTTATATGCCGGTGCATCTTAGATGGCAAAAAATATGGTAAATAAAAGGAACGATATTAAGCTTGATTTAGTACTATGCACAATTTCAAGTATTCATTGGCGGGTTCTAATCTTTGGATGAATAAATGCTAGCTATTCTATATAATCTAGAGCAAGGATGGAAATGTCTGGCTTGTGAAATCATGTGGTCTGGCCCTGGTACATGACATGGATGATACATGCTTTTTTCCCAATTGTTTATATAGCTCACTGGCCTGTGTTGTGTAGTTCATGTATATTATAAATGTTCAAATGATTCTTGCTTTTTGGTTTTTAGTTTTTGGGTCACATCAGGCAGTACTCAGGGGTTTCTCCTGGCTCCACACTCAGAAATCGCTCCTAGCAGGCTCAGGGGACCATATGGGATGCCGGGATTCAAACCATTGACCTGCATGCAAGGCAAATGCTTTACCTCCATGCTATCTCTCTGGCCTTGTACAAAATATTCTTGGCAGAGAAGAAGCTCTACATTTCTCTCTCTCACTCTCTCTCTTCTTTCTCCTCCCCCACCCTCTCTCTTCACACACATATATTCATCACTTTTGTGTTCAGTGAGATTGCTGTGGTGTTATGATAATAAAGAAGCAACTCCTCTTGGGAGGCTTTGCCACCTCCTTCTTTTGAATGAGTTTATTTCTAAATAGCTTTAATAGAAAAATTATAGCTTCCTATTTGAGAAAAGAGCCTGTAAAAAAATCTCTGCAGGTACAAGGTGACCTCTGTTATTAAATCTTCAACTTCGTGCATGCTCACTCATTTCTACTTATTGCTGTTATAAAAGACGGTTTAAAAGTCACCCACCACCTTTTTCAGAAGTAAAATTTTTTGTTTGTTTGTCCATACCCAGTGACACTCAGGGGATACTCTTGACTATGCACTCAGAAATTGCTCCTGGCTTGGGGGACCATATGGGGCGCATAGGGAATCGAACTGCAGTCTGTCCTAGGCTAGCATGGGCAAGGCAGATGACTTACCACTTGTGTCATCACCCTATACCCCAGAAGTAAAGTTTTTTACTCTAGGGGTTTTCCAAGCCTTCATAAGTAGATGATACTAGATAATGAGTTAGGTGCTTAAATAGTTCAACTCTAGGTTAGCTGTGATGTTTCTTTCTTTCTTTCTTTCTTTCTTTCTTTCTTTCTTTCTTTCTTTCTTTCTTTCTTTCTTTCTTTCTTTCTTTCTTACTTTCTTTCTTTCTTTCTTTCTTTCTTTCTTTCTTTCTTTCTTTCTTTCTTTCTTTCTTTCTTTCTTTCTTTTTTGCTTTTTTCCACTTTTCCAATCACTTTCCTCAGTCTAATAGAATTTATGGCCCTTATTCCCTCAGCGTTAGCAATCCATACCTTTTCTTCTCATTTTTATACTATCTGTCTTATTCTCCAAATTTTTTTCAGTTGCAAAACCAATTGAGATCGCATTTAATACAAAGATTGTCTAAGTTCCCTTCCATCTCAGTATTGGTACCTAGGCTCAGTAAGACTTGACTGTGATTTAAAGAAAAAAAATGAGCTGTGGCCTCTTCATCAGTGTTCCAAAATGTGCTCCAAGATGTGGTCATCATTTTCTTGTCAACCTGGATTAGAGAAAGAGGAGAGATTATGCTGAAATGACAAATCATGAAATCAGAAAAATGGTGGCCATTTTTTCCAGACGTTAATGAGGCAGCAATGATCACAAGTCCAAGTGGACCTTCAAGTTAACTGCAATGCCCATTGCTTTATGCTGCAAGAAAATACACAGGAAATAATCTACCATAAATTTCTCAAACAGCTACAGTATCTTCCTACAGGACTTGTCTCCTTGACTCCCATACTCTGGTAAAGAAACCATTTTGGAATCATTAATACTCTGGTCCTTAGTGATACTCTGAGGATTCCCTAAAAAGGTATTCTTTCCACTTACCCAAGAACAGCAATCTTTTTTTATTCTTTATTTAAATACCATGATTACAAATATGATTGTAGTTGTATGATTTCAGTCATGTAAAGAAGACCATCTCCTTCACCAGTGCAACATTCCTGCTACCAATGTCCCAAATTTCCCTCCTCCCCATCCCACCCACACCTGTACTCAAGACAGGCTTTCTACTTCCCTCATTCATTCACATTGTTAGGATAGTTTTCAATGTAGTTATTTCTCTAACAGTATTCATCACTCTTTGTGGTGAGCTTCATGTCGTGAGCTGCATCTTACAGTCCTCCTCTATTTTGTCTCTGAAAATTATTGTAAGAATGTCTTTCATTTTTCTTAAAACCCATAGGTGAGTTAGACCATTCTGCATCTTTCTCTCTCTCTGATTTATTTCACTCAGCAAATAGATTCCATGTACATCCATGTATAGGAAAATTTCATGACTTCATCGTTCCTGATGGCTGCATAATATTACACTGTGTATATGTGCCACAGTTTCTTTAGTCATTCATCTAAGAACAGCAATTTATTTTTATTTTATTTTTTTTGGTTTTTGGTCCACACCCCGTGGTGCTCAGGGGTTACTCCTGGCTGTCTGCTCAGAAATCACTCCTGGCAGGCACAGGGGACCATATGGGACACCGGGATTCAAACCAACCACCTTTGGTCCTGGATCGGCTGCTTGCGAGGCAGATAGCTGTGCTATCTCTCCGGGCCCAAGAACAGCAATCTTAACCTGAATCTTGTTTACCTCTGCAAAGCCTAGTGGATAATATCTATGTACATTCTGATTTTTAAGGCAGTATTTATATCTATGTGTGAAACTTATTATCGGGAAATGTTTTTTGTTTATTTTGGGGTCAAACCCAGCGATGCTTTGGGAGTACTCCTGGCTCTGCACTCCTGGCAGGCTCCTGGCAGGCTCAGAGTACCATATGGAATGCAGGGGATCAAACCCATGCATTGGCATGCAAGGTAAATGATTCTTATCATATCATGAGAAAATATATATATTTTTAGAAATTCCTAGTGTTAACACATTAAGTCACTAACCTTGATGGCTTAAAATATTCTTTGAATTGTGCCAAAAGCAGAGGAAAACGAAAATTTCTCTCTTTTTCTTTTGGCTTATGAACTCTTTTTTTAAAACTTTATTGATTGGGGCCCGGGAGATAGCATGGAGGTAATGCGTTTACCTTTCATGCAAAAGGTCATCGGTTCAAATCCTGGTGCCCCATATGGTCCCCCGTGCCTGCCAGGAGCAATTTCTGAGCATGGAGCTAGGAGTAACCCCTGAGCACTGCTGGGTGTGACCCAAAAACCAAAAACAAACAAACAAACAAACAAAAAAAACCCAAAAACTTTATTGATTGATTGACTGGTTTTTGGGCCACACCCAGCGGTGCTCAGGGGTCACTCCTGGCTCTGCACTCAGAAATTGCCCCTGACGGGCTGTGGGACCATATGGGGTACTAGGAATCAAACTGGGTCCTCCCTAATTGGCCACATGCAAAGCAAATGCCCTACCACTGTGCTATATCTCTGGCCCCTGGCTTATAAATTCTTATGAGATCCCTTTTCAGAGGATGAAAGAAAGCATAGAGGCAATGCAACATAGAAAAAAGTCTAAAATGATGTGTGTGATAGAGAAAGATAGAGTGAAGAAAGAGTTAAGAGTAATTGAGATGGCCTTCTGAATCTATCTAGTCTTCAGCATAGAAATCATGAATGTTTAAGAACAGTACATACCCCTCCCTTGCCATTGGTCCACAGATGCAGCCAGGTTATAATGCTTATTTTACAGAAAGTATGAAGGCTCTCATGAACACTTACAGTCGTACTCTCACATATCTGTATACCATAAAAATTCCCAATATTACAAACCCTAAAAACTAGTTTTCTGAATGAATGATGTATTGCCAAGAATCTGTGTTCTACAGGTAATTTTGATAAGTCCTTTGCTGACTATTTGACATTTCCAAATGCAATTCAGATAAGTTTTAATCTCCTAACTACCTCTCAACAACGTAACAGCTAAATATTAAGAATTCTTGAAACACTAGAGGGAAAAAGTAAGAGTAGAAAGAAATAAAAACCTTTATATGTAATCTTTTTTGTTTGTTTGTTTTTGAGTCACATCCTCTGTGCTCAGGGTTTATTGCTGGCTTTGTGCTCCAAAATTGCTCCTGGCAGGTACCAGGACCATAGAGGATGCCTAGAATCAAACAGGGGTCCTACCACTGTGCTATCGCTCTGGCTCCTGGATATATAATCTCTTTTGTTTGTTTGTTTGTTTTTTGGTTTGGGATCACACCTGGTGGCACTCAGGGGTTACTCCTGGCTCTGCACTCAGAAATTGCTACTGGCAGGCACAGGGACCATATGGGATATTGGGATTCGAACCACTATCTGTCCTGGATTGGCTTCATGGAAGGCTAATGCCCTACCACTGTGCTTTCTCTCCAGCCTCTGGATATGTAATTTTTTTTTAAATTTTTTTTTAGGTTTTTGGGTAACCCCTGCTCTGCTCTTCTGGATATCAAGCTGGGTCTGACAAAAAAGTGTCTTAAGACTCACTTGGGCAACCATCCCTCTTATGAATAATGATTAGTTCATGTGTTATTAAATAGCTCCTGTAGCCTATATATTAAAATATTTACTAACAACAATGTTAATATCAAGACTATACTCTAATAGGCACTGCTCTATATTATTTTAGCTATTCTTCACAAATATTTTGAAAAGTAAATGTATTAGTTTTGTTGGAAATAGGTTGGAATTGATTGGTACAATCAGGAAATACCTTTACTTTTCTCTATCAGCTTCAAGCTCACTTAGTTGTATTTCTTTTTTCTGATGGCACATCAAAGGAATCTCAGTCACTTTCAAATATTAAAGTGCCTCATCCAATCTAAATCAAAGTTTTATCTCACATCTAGTCTGAAACTGCTGCCCAGCTCATGAATGAGCCAAAAGCTCAGTGCCAGTGAAGGCAGAGGCTTCAGTCTGTTCTTCAACTCTTCTTGCACTTCCTTCTTCCTGAATGACCTAATTGCTTTTGGATTTCTCTGGTTCACTAGTGAGGAGAATGAGATATCAGGTGGCAGATACAATTTTTACTGCTCTCTTGGCTGCTTAAGGTGTTCCTCATGGAAGGATCAAGATGGTGGCTCTCCCAAATGGCACCTTTCACATGGGTTCTTCACAAACCCTGACTTGACTAAGCCCATCTCTGTGACTTTTTAAATCTGGCCCCTTATTGCACCCCATCTACTTGATCTAATGAGTCAAGCTAATGTTCCATGGCATTTAGCTGACCCTTTGGAAAATAAACACACACTCGCTCTCTGCCATATTTGTATATCTTATATATTAGCTTCTTATCTAATAAATGTTGGGGAATAGTTTCTCCCATTCTGTGGGTGGCCTTTGTATTTTAGTCACTATTTCTGTTGAGATGCAGAAGTTTCTCAGCTTAATAGAATCACATTTGTTTATCGCAACCTCCACTTGTTTGGTCAGTGCTGTTTCTGCCTTGAAGATGCCTTTAGTCTCAATGCCATGAAGGGTTTTACTATGTGTTCTTCTATATGCTTTTTGGTTGCAGGTCTTAAATTAATTTGGATTTGACCTTTGTGCATGGTATTAGATAAAGGTCCAAGTTTCCTCTTTTGCATGTGGCTGACCAGGTGTCCTAGCAATACATGTTAAAGAGGTTTTCCTTGCTCCACTTTGCATTTCTTACCTCTTATCAAGATTAATTGATTGTATGTCTGCAAGACATTCTCTGAATACTCAATTTTATTTCACTGATCTGAAGATCTGTCCATTTCAATACCATGCTTTTTTTTTTGTTTTTGTTTTAGTTTTTGGGCCACACCCAGTGAAGCTCAGGGGTTACTCCTGGCTATGTGCTCAGAAGTTGCTTCTGGCTTGGGGGACCATTGGAATGAAAGAAAAAATAAAAATAAATAAATAAAACAATTAGAAAAAGAAAAAGTAGAAAAGAGAAGAAACTACTACGTCCTACTGGGGAATCTGTGAACTGAGGGAACTCTCTTTCTCTGCTGCTTTCTTTGCTGAATTCTTGGAGCTCCCCCCAAAGACCAGAGCCCTCAGAAGTGAATCCAGAGGTCGCTGCAAGCTGGGGCTGCCAGCTGACTAATCAGTGAGTAAGAACCGGCTGGCTAAGGAGATTCCCAATTGGAGAGCTGGTTGCTCCTCCTATGGGAGACTCC
>PVKC010052413.1:0-10251 GCA_004027635.1 Crocidura indochinensis | reverse complement strand
CAAAAAAAAAAAAAAAAAGAATGAAAGGGATAGATATCGAATGATCTCTCATGTATAGGACTTAAAGATACACAGCAAGGTCATAACAGGGCGCCAAAGCCAATACAATGGGAAAACTGATCCACACAAATGAATTGGTGGGAGTGTTGTTGAAAGTGAGAGGCATCGTATCCATGGCAGAAAGTGGTACACTCATGATATGTGTGATGGTGGAATTTTGTGCATGAGAATCACTATTATGTTATTGTAAGCCACAGAATCTTTTATTTTTTTGCCTTACACACCGCTGGCCCATGTTTGGTCCTTGGCATCCTTGGCATGTGTTCCCCCAAGCCTTACAAGAGTGGTTCCGAAGCACAGAGCCAGGAATAAGCCCTGAGCACCACTGGGCATGGCCAAAGGCAAACAAAACAAGATTTTCTGAACTGTGTACTGTAGACCAATTGCTATTAGCTGAAACTCAAGCTTTAACAAAATGTGAGGATTAGTGATAAGATATCAAACTATATCTTAGAGTGTTGTGTATTGAACTTTGTGTGTCAGCAGTATATGATTGTAGTGCCTTTGGGCTTCTAAGCCCAAGCGCAGTGATTAAAAACCCACGCTAATCTCTTTCCTGCTTGACTACACCTATGACGTAAACTAGCTACTTATACAACCTGGAGCCATTTAAGAGTTGGAGTTGTGTATATATAAAGTTCTGCCCTTTATCAAATATTAATTTCTTAAAGGCCAAAAAGAAATCTTTCATAATGTTAACTTATGTTCCTTTGGTACTTAGGATCATCACTAAATTTATAAGCAGAATTCATAAGCATTTTACATTTCTTTCTTTCTGTTATCAAAAAGTAAGAGAAACACATTTTTTGTTTTGTTTTGGGGCCACACCCATTGACACTCAAGAGTTACTGCTGGCTATACGCTCAGAAATCACTCCTGGCTTGGGGTGGACCATATGGGACGCTGGGGAATCGAACTGAGGTCTGTCCTAGGCTAGCGCTTGCAAGGCAGACAGCTTACCTCTAGCACCACTGCTCCGGCCTCGAGAAACACTTGTATTAACTTCATAATTAGAGGCCTTTATGTCTATCCTTTAGTTGTCTTTCTGTTTTCTTGTTTGAGCACATTATTGCTACAGGCTTGATGAAATCTCAGATCTTCTCCTTACAAGTACCGGGAGTAAGGACAGATGCTGCTGACTATACTAGGTCACTGAATATTGACCAAGCTGCTGTCATTTACTCGCTGTACTTCCTGTTGATCTTTTGGATTTTGTCTATTTTCATCATCCATACTCTCCACCCACACATCCTAGCTTCTGATGTTTTCCATCTAGGATTTTGAAATTATGACCTTACTTTTGAATGAGAATTAGTTTCAGAACTTCCCCAATATATCTGACTTCTCTTTAGTCCTAAAATAAGTGCCTGAGGGAGTTATGTGCCAGAAATTACGGGAGAAAGAAAGAGACAAGATAAAAATAAATCCACAGAGAACTGTACATTTAAAAATGTCTAAGATGGGGATCAGAGAGATAGCACAGCGGCATTTGCCTTGCAAGCAACCGATCCAGAACCTAAGGTAGTTGGTTCGAATCCATATAGTCCCCGTACCTGCCAGGAGCTATTTCTGAGCAGATAGCCAGGAGTAACCCCTGAGTGCCGCCGGGTGTGTCCCAAAAACCAAAAAGCAAAAACAAAAACAAAACAAAACAAAACAAAAGGTTAAGATGAGGGACAGGAGAGATAGTACAGCAAGCAATGCACTTGCCTTGCATGTGACCTACCTGTGTTTGATCTCCAGTACTCCATATGATTCTTGGAGCTCACCAGGCAGGAGTGAGCACAGAGCCAGTAGTAAGCCCTGTGCTCTATAGGGAATGGCCCCAAAATCAAAGTAAAAAATGTCTAAGATGAACTGGTGCAGCACTTTAAAAAAGGGGTGGGGGGCAAAGACTATCTTGGTAAATTTTGCTACATGTATTTTGCATAAGTTTAAAAACATTTTTTAAAACATTGAAATAAATAGAACAAGGGGAATTTTTAGTCACGTTATTTTTTCATATAGATGATGTTCATTGAGGGGTCAGAGAGATAGCACAGCGGTAGGGTGTTTGCCTTACACACCGCTGATCCAGGATAGATGGTGGTTTGAATCCTGGCACCCCATATGGTCCCCTGAGCCTGCCAGGGATGATTTCTGAACGCAGAGCCAGGAGTAACCCCTGAGCGCTGCCGGGTATGACCCAAAACACTAAAAAAAAAAAAAAAAAAAAAAAAAAAAGATGATGTTCATTGAAAGTATTACTGTTGAATTTAATACGTGTCAGACCTAAGAATAGAGCCAGTGTTTTCAGCATTAAAACATGCTGGGTTTTGGTTTTTGTTTCATTTGTTTGGTTTTGGTTTGGGGGCCACACCTGGCAATGCTTTTCCACCCTGTTCTGCACTCTTAGAACCAGGCAGTGCCTGGGGACCATATGGGATGCCAGACATTGAACCCAGGTCAGTAAGCACCCTACTCACTGTACTATGGCTCCAGTCATGTTGTTTTTGAACTATCTTCTTTTTTTGGGGGGTGTTGGGTGTTGGGGGGTCACACCCAGCGACACTCAGGTTACTCCTTTCTCTACACTCAGAAATTGCTCTTGTCAGGCTCAGGACCATATGGGATTCCGAGATTCGAACCAGGATCCATCCTGTGTTGGCCCATTGTACTAGTCAACTATAACCAATTCCTTTTTCCATTTGTCAATTTTTTGTTATCCTTTTTTTTTTTTTTTTGATTTTTGGGCCACACACAGCAGTGCTCAGGGGTTACTCCTGGCTGTCTGCTCAGAAATAGCTCCTGGCAGGCACGGGGGACCATATGGGACACCGGGATTCAAACCAACGACCTTTGGTCCTGGATCGGCTGCTTGCAAGGCAAACACCACTGTGCTATCTCTCCGGGCCCAATTTTTTGTTATCCTTGTTTGTTTTTTGTACCACACACTGTGATGCTCAGGGCTTTCCTGGTTCTGCCACTCCTTTCAGACAAGTGACATTAGTGCTGTTACTAGGGACACCCTGGTAAATATAAATACAGACAGGTAAATTATGGAGTATAACTTTTCATGAACTTGTTTGCCCAAGAAACTTGATTTGTTATTTAGCAATTTTATCATAGTGCTTCATTGAAAAGTTGCTTTATTCAGATGAGTTGAGTTTTCTGTGCCACTTTTGTGTGAAGCAGTTTGTACTCTCCTCATTGTTTTTCCCTTTTAATTTATCTGAAGAACTTAATGAAAAAAATTTAAATAAATGTGTGCTTTGATTTATAAAGTTTTGACAATATCTTAGATATCAAGTATCTCTGAAAATGCATCTTTATACCCCTTTAGTAACAGTATTGTAAACTACAGTGCCTAAAAGGAAAAAGGAGAGAAAGAGACAGATATGGGCAGAGAGAGAGAGAGAGAGAGAGAGAGAGAGAGGGAGAGAGAGAGAGAGAGAGAGAGAGAGAGTCAGTCCAGCAGTGGAGGTGGAAGACTGGAAGATAACAGGAAATTGGTGGCAGAAAATGAACACTGGTAAAGAGCTGGATATTGGAAGATGTGTGACTGAAACTTAACTATCAACTTTTAATGCTCTATTGCACAGTAATTTAATTTATCAAAATTTTAATTAAAAAAAGAATGAAAGGGGCCCAGAGCAGTGGCGCAATCTGTAAGACATCTGCCCTGTGTGTGCTAGCTTAGGACGGACTACAGTTCAATCCCCTGGAGTCCCATATGGTCCCCCAAACCAGGAGCGATTTCTGAATGCATAGCCAGAAGTAACCCTGAGGTGTGAGGCCGAAAAACCAAAAAAAAAAAAGAAAAGAAAAGAAAAGAAAAGTGAATGCATCTCTAAAGTACTTACATATAAAAACCAAAGTACTGGGGGCCAGAGAGATAGGACAGCAGGTACTTGCCCTGCAAATGGCTAACCCAGGTTTGATCCCCATACCCCATATAGTCCCCAAAACCTGTCAGGAATGATTCCTGAGTACAGAGCCAGGACTAACCCCTGATCACTACCGATGTGGCTCAAAACGTATTTAAAAAAAAAAAAAAAAAGGAAACCAAATACTAAAATGTTTCCAGCAGCAGCAGCATCTCATTCTCTAAATTTGGCGTTTGAATCGTAATTCCTCGATATTGCATGATTTGGTACACCACGGTCTTTTCTTTGGATTTTTTTTATTGTTGTTGTTGTTGTTCTTAAGAAATCATGGCTCACAATATGAATCTCACCACCAAGAGTGGTGAGTGCAGTTAGGGAAATAACTACACTAACAACTATCATGACAATGGTAATAGGTGTGAGAAGTAAAATGCCTGTCTCGAATACATGCAGAGTGTGGAGAAGGAGGGAGTTGGGGGCATTGGTGGTGGGAATGTTGCATTGGTGAAGAAGGGGTGTTCTCCTTATGACTGAAACCCAACTACAATCATGCTTGTAATCATGGTGCTTAAATAAAGATTTTATTAAAAAATTATAATTATGGATTTCTTTTGTAAAAATATTGAGGTTTTATAATCTCTAATAAAGTTAAACAGCTCTTATAGAAAAAATTAAAATTTGCATATCAAAATAGCTATCTAGATGTATTTATCTGTGTAAAGAATGTGTTAGAAGTGTGACCAGATTGCATTTATAAATATTATTATAACACTACTATAAATTGAGTAAATAGTGCACAACATTAGTAGTTCAGTTTAGAGTGACTCATTTATCAGTCCAGTCATATTCATTACTCAGAAATAATTCACAACAGACTTTGAGGTCTTTAGACATGATAAAAGTAGGTAGAATAAAAATACATATTTACAGAATTGTCTGGAGTGTTTAATGCCATCAACATGACATCATCATCTAGTAGAATTAAATATTATTCTGGATACTCTTCTGTTCATTTGACATTTTTTAAAAGTCATTGCCTAGAGCCAGAAAAATAGCTCAACTGTCTAAGTGGGTGTTTTGCATAAGGAGGCCTAGGTTATCCCCACCACCTGGTCTCCATGCACCACCAGGAGCAGTTCCCAAGTACCACTCCGGAGTAGCCCTTGAGTTCTGGTGGATCTGACCGCAAAACAAACAGATAAAGATCATTGCCTAAAAGTAAGTCTGGGATGGTTGGTGTAATGTCATTATATATATTGAAATCAGTGGGAAAGCTTATCTATTTCTGGAATTAAGAGAATTTATAATGTTCAGAGAGCATCTTACCTTGTCTATAAACCAGTATTGCCTCATAACATCTCTTCTATTATGTAGTTCCTTCAAGACTGATTAAAGTTTTATTAGTTAACCCCCCTTCCTCATGTGATTGTATATGTGTATACATTAGGGACTAAATTTTCTTTCTTTCTTATTTGGAGGAGGGATTGAGCTATACCCAATGACACTCAGGGATTACTCCTGGCTATGTGCTAAGAAATCACTCCTGGCTTGGGGAACCATATGGGATGCCAGGGGATCAAACCAAGGTTCGTCCTGGGTCAGCCACTTGCAAGGCAAACACCCTAATACTGTGCTGTCATTCTGGCCCCCAGATTTTATTTCTTGTGGCTCTCACTTCAGCTGTCAGAGTCATTCCCATACAGGTACTAAGCTTGGGGGTTGAATTTTTGCTTAATAGAACTGTACAGCTTATTAACATAGAGATCACAGTTTGAAAGTGCTTTGAAATGTAAATTAGAAAAGTTCTCTCACCTACCTAAAACCATTCAGTGATTTCCCAATATTCCCAAAATACACTTCTGAGGCTTATAACTTCCTGATGAATTTTACTCCCATTTCTGCAGATTTTTCTGTGCCTCCCCAACCTTTTTTTTTCTTTTGTGCCTTCTTTCTGGGTCATTCCAGCTCTCACAGTAAACATTTCTTTGAGTTCTTTCTCCTCAGCTGGAATGAATAGTGTTTTCCTATAAAAGCCTCCCTGATCACCTCCAAATGACCTCTAAAATGACCTTCTCCTAATAGTTTGCAGCTGTTCATCTATTTTCCTATATACTGATTTGATTTTTTTTGGGGGGGGTCACACCCGGCAGCGCTCAGGGGTTACTCCTGGCTCCATGCTCAGAAATTTCTCCTGGCAGGCACGGGGGACCACATGGGGCACCGGGATTCAAACCGATGACCTTTTGCATGAAAGGCAAATGCCTTACCTCCATGCTATCTCCCGGGCCCTGATTTAATTTTTAGTACATATTTTTATTTATCTTTTGCTCACTTTATCTTTTACTAAATGTAAATTGAAGTTTCTGGAGGTCAAAGAATTGGGCCTTGTGAGAGATCTAAAGAAGTTCCTCCAGATTTTGGATGTATGAGTGACTCCTATACTTAAAGTCACCATCAAGTTTCACCTTCTTCTGTCATTGGATTGAGAATGGAAACCTCACGCTGTGAGATGGCCTTGAAGGAATGGTACAACTGAAGGCATACTGCTCCCAAGTATCTACTCTGTACATTGTTATGTAGTTTATTTTATTCTAATTTATTTCATAGCGCATGTGTATTTGAAAGATATGTACAAGTATTTGACCAACTCATTGTACATGCTTGGTTCACAAGCCTTCACTTCTCTCCCATTAATTAGTTCAAAATTGGAGATAGTTTCTAATGGATATTTAGTGTTATAAATACTAAGTGTTATATTTAAGTGTTAATATTTTTAGGATTATAAATACTCCAGAGATACCATAATTTATTTTTATGCAAGAAGGTAAAGCAGTTGCTATAGATGGACAGAAGCCAATAGAAGAGATGCGGAAATAAAAAATTTTTCGAAAGTTTTTTTTTTTTTGTCATCAAGTTGGAATTTCTTGTGAAGCAACTTAAGTACAGAAAGCAAAACTGGGTGTTTATAATTATGAAATCCAATTATAAATTACTAAAGTATAAATTATCAATCACAAATAAATTATTAAAGTCACACCATACTGACTTTAGAAATAGCATTCAAATTCAGACTTGGATGACTCCAGAACTTATCTCCACCATATTTTGAAATCTTCCTGGTAAAAGGTTTTACTTACCATATTTTTCTCTCTATAAGATGTACCTGACCATAAGACAAACATAATTTTTAGAGGAGGAAAACAAGAAAAAATTTATTCTAATGCAAATGATGTACTAAAATATTTAATATGCTCAATGCGAGAAGCTGTCAGAGATGGCGGCCTGCAAGGCTGACATATATTAACAATACACTGATCCACAGCTGGTTAAACATATTTACCTAATTTTTTTGTCTTAAATGAAAGCTCTATATATGACAGTGAAAGTGTGACCTGATTACTCATGCTATGTGGTATGTCTGCTCAATAAGGGGCGTAACACAACAGATGTCAAGTGGTTAGTATATGCTTTCCTCCCCTGAACTCAGGCTTCAGCTCCAGCCCTCATTCGATTCACAGACATTTCCCCCATCTTTTGGGATGAGGTTAAGTGCGTCTTATGGTACAAAAGTATGGTATACGTTTGATTTAAAACACAGGAAATTTTTTTATTATTTATTTGCTGACTATGATTGTCATTAGTTGTTATAATCTGTTGACTCCTATGTAGGTGTTATAAATTATTTTAGAAAAGTTTTACTCTTTTGCTTTTATTGGTTGCTGAAAACTTGGGACACATAGATATAGAAATCAACTATAAATAATTTCAAGCTTTAGGAACTAGGGGCCAGAGAGGTAGTACAGAGAGAATAAAATATTTGCCTTACAAATGGCTTACCCAAGTGTGATCCCTAATACTACATTTGATCCCTGAACCCTACCAGGAGTGATCCCTGGGCACAGAGTTAGGAATAAGCCCTGAGTACTCTCCGGTCTGGTTCCAAAACCAAAAAAAGCAAACAAAACAAAACCTTAGAGACTGGAGCCACGAATGGAACTCAGGTGTAGAGCATTTGCCTCTCATGTTAGAGCCCTGGTTTTGATCCTTAGCATATCGAGGACTGAAGAGGTAGTTTATGAACTTACAGGCTTATGTTTTGCATACAGTATCCTGAATTCAAGTCCCAGTTCCTCATATCTTCTCCCTTCCCCAGCACTACTGGGGTCCTATCAGAGATAAGAGGGAGCAGAGAAATGCCAATATCTACTAAGCATTCTCCCCCTTCCTCTTTTTAGCTCTTCTCGCTGCTACGATGGTGCCTGGGGTCAAGAACACTTGGTTGTGGTGCTTGCAGGAGTCACTAGCTGGGAGGCTAACTGTTAAGTTGTGCTTCTGGAGAATTTAGTGTGGCCCCAAAGATCACAGTCTGCATGTAGAGCAGTAGGGGTTGGGGACTTAATACTTGGCTTCAGGTCTGAAGGCCATTGCTCTACAATTCATTGCCCTTAAACTACATCTGAATGTTCTAAGCATATAATTTATTGAGCACTTAGTGAATTGGAGAGACAGCGTAAGGGCTGGAGCACATACTTTGTATGCTGAAGCCCTGGGTTCATTCCCCTACACCACATGGTTTTCTCTACACTTCTAGGTGTGTCTCTTCATAATAGAAAATAAAAATTAGACTTATTCTCTATAAATGCACAATGCAAACACTGATAAATTATGCTGTAAAACTTAAACCCATACATATACCCTGAACCCCACCTGTTAGGGCTTCAACTAAATTTAGGGGTTGGTAAAAGATGACTTGATTTTTTGAGGCTGAGTCATTGTAAGATGATGTGACATAGAAGAAAGATGAACTCAGTCTTGATAACACTACAGTGGAAAAAGATCTGTGTAGATGTATATAATTAAATGTTGAACGTTTAAATGCACTTGACAAATCTGTAGATTATTTCTTTAAAAATTCTAATGAATGAATATAACCCCAGGGCAATTTCTTAACCCTGATTAAATCTGAGGTTTTATAGATCCCTTGAGAGTGTATGCAAAATTTTACATCTGTTTATATGGAAGGATAACTTCCATCTAAGAGCAAAAGGTGCTGAGACGTGTATTGACTGAAGTAAATGAAGAGGCCTCCTTTGACAAACACTAAATGAGGAGTATGAAAGAACCTTTCAGCTGGGAATAATATAAATTAAAATTTAGCCACTAAAGACTATAACTTAATGCTGGAGGGATAGCACAGCGGTAGGGCATTTGCCTTGCATGCGGCCAACTTGAGACAGATCCTGGTTCGATATGTCATCCCATATGGTCCCCCAAGTCTGCCAGGAGCAATTTCTGAACACAGAGCCAGGAGTAATCCCTGAGCATCCCTAGGTGTGTTCCAAAAACCAAACAAATTTATAATTTAGATAATTCTCTGAGAGGAATATATGATACAGAAGCAGAACCAAAGATAGCCAAAGATAGAGCCAAATATAGCACAGTGGTAAGGCGTTTGCCTTAGACGCAGAAGGACGGTGGTTCGAGTCCTGGCATCCCATATGGTCCCCCAAGCCTGCCAGGAGCGATTTCTGAGCATAGAGCCAGGAGTATAGAGCCACACCTGAGCGCTGCCTGGTGTGACCCAAAAACAAAACAAAACAAAAAGATAGACTGTGGTAGTTGTGTATGGTTAGAAGAGAAAGAATAACAATTACTGAAAGATATGGAGGAAATCAGATAAGCAGAGTCAATAGGGAAAAATGTTTCTTTGGGGAGCAAGGCCACTATAAGATATAATTAAAAGTCTATAAAAGATGAGAACCTCAGGCCAGAGAGAGTACAGTGAGTGGGGTTCTTGCCTTGCACACAGTCAACTGGGTTTGATCTCCATACTGTATATGGTCCCCCAAGTCCTGCCAGAGCGATCCCTGATCACAGAGCCAGAGGACGTTCTGAGCACCCCCTCCACCCCCAGAAAATAAAAATAATCTAAGAAAGATAAAGATAACCTAAGAAAGTTGCTGTTTAAGTTTCTTACATTGCCAAAATCTCTAAAATCTTTCCTACTAGCCCAATTTGACTCAATGTTTTCAGTAGAAAGAAATGTCTGTGTGGAGATTTAAAAAACTGTCTTATTTAGCAATACAGTTTAAGTATCATTTAATATAGCACTTCTGGGGCCGTAGCGATAGCACAGTGTTAGGGCATTTGCCTTGCACGCAGCGACCCAGGACGGACAGTGTTTTGAATCCTGTATCCCATATGGTCCCCTGAGCTAGCCAGGAGCGATTTCTGAGTGCAGAGCCAGGAGTAATCCCTGAGCACTGCCAGGTGTGGATCCCCCCTCCCCAAAATAAAAACTAGCCAAAAGATACTCATAGAAAAT
>PVKC010052412.1:0-10165 GCA_004027635.1 Crocidura indochinensis | reverse complement strand
TCTCTTCTCTCTCAAAGAAAATTGGATTTTTTAAAATCAGATTTCAAAATTTTAAAAATATTTATTGTATAGTTGCAATTAACAGGCATTTATTAGGTATCAAAAATACAAAGATGAAGATCATAGCACATGACTCTAAAGTGCTTATAGTGCAGAGGAAAAGAGAAAGGAGCATTTCTACTCATGAGACATGCATCATAAATTGATATCTAAATCATCTTATTTAGGTGCTGGAGAGATAGCATAGCTGTAGGGCATTTGCCTTGCATGTAGTCAACCCAGAACAGATGGTAGTTCAAGTCCCAGCATCCCATGCGGTCCCCCATGCCTGTCAGGAGTGATTTCTGAGCAGAGTCAGGAGTAATCCCTGAGTGCTGCTCAGTGTGACCCACCCACCCCCAAAAAAAACAAGCCCTCCAAAAATAATCTTATTTAATGACCAGGAATTAATAGACCATAGAATAATAATTGGTATCTAAATAATAATATAATAATAATTGGTATCTTAATAATGTTTTTAAGAAACCTGGAAATGATAGACACCAGAAGAGAGCTTTTTGAGCTAATCTAAAATTTAATGGGAGACAACCCAGTAACAGAGAACTTTTTGCTAAGGAAGTAAAAGAGAGACAGAGAGAAAAATACTTCATAAGGCTGCTCTAGTTTTGAAAGTAGTCAGAAATAATAATGGAAAGAATTAAAATAATTTGGAACAATAAACAGCATCATAATACCTAAATTAAAAATTAATCAAAAATTAGAATTAAAATATTTTGGGGCCAGAGATATAGTACAAAATCTAAGGCAATTAATTGCCCTGCTTGTAGGCACTTTGGATCCAACTCTGGTTCAATACCCTAGACACTGCCAGGGATTGCTCCTAATAAAAAAGCCAGTAATAGTTCCTGAGTAATGCCAGATGTGGCCCCTAAACCCATAAAAATTGATTTAATTGAAATATTTTTAGAAATAATGAAAATGTAGAGAACAAGTCAGAAAATAAATTCCATGATCCTGAAAATATTAAAATATGAACTATTCTTTCCAAGTGGATAGGTGGTCTTTAGAACCCAGAAAACTAGGTTTATAAAAAAAATAAAATAAAAATGTCCTAGAGCACCAGAATTGGAGATGTTGTCTATAGAACTAAGCTTACCTGGGTATAGGGGTCTCCAAGGAGGGTTGGTTCTTTGAGGTACTGATATATATATATATATAGAGATAAAAATTTCCATATTAAGAACAATCAATCTTTATTTTACAGGATAATCTATTAATTTTGGGTCTCTCAGAA
This sequence comes from Crocidura indochinensis, assembly GCA_004027635.1. NCBI lineage: Eukaryota > Metazoa > Chordata > Mammalia > Eulipotyphla > Soricidae > Crocidura > Crocidura indochinensis. The sequence goes on along the minus strand of PVKC010052412.1, from coordinate 8,871 downwards.
ATAAACAAACTTTACTGATCATTTCCATATTTCCATTTCTAATATCTACTATTTTATTGCCTCATATTCTGCTTTGATCAGTTTTAATAGTTTTTCTTCAACTATATTCTTCCTACTATTTTGATTTTTTTTTTTTTTGGCTTTTTGGGCCAAACCCGGTGATGCTCTCAGGTTATGCGCTCAGAAATTGCTCTTGGCTTGGGGGACCATATGGGACCCCAGAGGTTCGAACCTCAGCCTGTCCTTGGTCAGCTGCGTGCAAGGCAAATGCCCTACAGCTGCGCCACCGCTCCAGCCCATTTTCAACTTTTTTTTTTTTTTTTTGGTTTTTGGTCTTTCAGTCATACCTGGCAGCGCACAGGGGCTATTCCTGGTTATATGCTCAGAAATCGCCCACGGCAGGCTTGGGAGACCATATGGAATGCCGGGATTCGAACCACCATCCTTTTGCATACAAGTCAAACACCCTACTGCTATGCTATCTCTGCAGCCCCTCAACTTAAAAAAAATTAACATATTTAAACACCATGGTTACAAACATTTTTATAAAAATTAAACACAAAAATTTGGCTGGCAGGCATTATGCATCATTGTGGAATATAGAAAAATCACTTAGCATGATATAAAAGTCTCTTCATAGAGGCAATAAAAACAATACAATCTGATGATCTAATAAAAGCATATACACAGTCCTATAAAACAGGTATCAACATGTTATTCCACAATACTATAATCTCTATTTTATTGGCCAGAACATAGTCACATAGTTATCTGTGACTGGAAGGGATGATGGAAAATGCATTCTAGTCAAAACAGCCACACACCTGCTGCTAGAAATGGAAAAAGTGGGTATTGTAAGGTAACCAGGAGATCCCAAGAATATTTCACATATCACTCAGAACACTGGGCTTTAAAGATAATGCACTTCTTAGGTAGAATTTTAACTCTAGAATTTTTTTCAATCATTATATCTCAAGGAACTTTATAGGTTACGTTGCAAAGCATTAAGGATAATGACTTGTACAAACCAAGCACAAGAAAAAAATTAGTTTTTCACAATACCTATTTCTTTATTATTAAGCCAGAGCATCATTTTACAAAATCACTCACTTAACCTAATCATTTTAGATAGTTTTTTTTTACAAGTCAAACTTTCAAACTCAATGTAAAAGCTGAAATTCTGAAATAATTAGGTTGAATGATTTAGTTAAACCAAGAGGTGACTTGAATAAAATAGAACTACACAAAAACAATAGTACTTAATCTATAAAATAAAGGATAGGGAGGGAAGAAAGAATTGTGTGTTTTTTTAATAATATATTTAAGGCTGGTCTGGGAACATCCCCCTACCCTGGGGACCCCTTCCGCCACCAGCCCCGTTAGGACCCAAAGCATGTGAACATTCAGACCACTGGAACTGTCAATGGTGCACCACAGGCCTATGTTACAGGTCCCACTCATCAAATATGTTTTGGCAAATCACTACGTCCTTTTTTTGGTTCCTCTTTCTTTCATTTTTCTCTCTTCTTCCCTCTACTTCTAATCCCCCTGTCCTTTACTCTTCTTCATCCAATCCATTGCACTGTATTTAATTATATTTTTCTCCTGTCTCTTATCTTTTGCTTCCCCTCCTTTCTCTCCTAAGCCATATCTTAACCAATTATTTATCTTTTCTTAACTCAATCATATCTTAAGAGCTCAGACCAAGCCTATGAGGGTAAACCTAAAAATAGAACACTAACATCTTTCTTTATGTGGGCACGAGTTGGTAGACAGTGGACTTCTCTCTGATTACCAAACCTAATTTGTAAACAAGTCATGCCCAAATTGTATATAGCCCCTCATATATTACCCCTTTCCCCCTTCAGAAATTCTTCTAGCCTCTCATCTTCGAATTCTGACCCATTATCCTTCTCTTAACCCTCTTTACCCTCAGTTATTAGCCCAGTAGGTACTGGACCCAACCTCCTGCTCCAACAAACCACCACCAAGCTCCCAAACCGAAAAGACACCCGCCCAGCTCCAGATCACATGCCTTGGCAAGAAATTACAACCAACACACTGCTGATTCATGCTTCATGGCCCTTCTTCTCACCCTCTAATCATGGATGGTTGCATGCCACTGACTCAGCCCCAGAAGGACCCCAGCCCAAGGACACTTCCCTCATGAGTACAATAATTTTGCAAACTCAACAATACACAATGTGTGATGAAAAAATGCCACCTACCACAAGAACATCTCAAAAGACTCAATGGGGAAGCCTATATTCCCTTTATATGTTTAATACCTCTATAATAATATCTCCTAGTCTGTTTATTCCCCAAAGAAAGTCAGCCTCATAAAAAGCATTTTTCTTTAATGCCTTTTTTAAAATGTATTTTTATTTTTCTTCTATTATATACCTATATTGATATAGATACAGATGTGATTTTTTTTTCTTTTCTCTCTATAACCACACCTGTTTTGGTTCTGCCCCGTATGAAAACCTACAAGAAAAGTCTTGCCTAGGATAAAAGTTCAGGACAAAATCAGGGCACAGAGATTGTGCAGACTCTCATTCATACCTCCAAATCCACCAGCAATATATGTCACCATATCCTTTTGCATAGGCATTCTAAATAAAGGGAAATACTATGCACAAAACAAGCTCTTATCTATTAGGGATAAGAACCCATATTTTTTAAAAAATGCAGGGTCGTCTCCCACCATAAGCATGTGTCACATAGACTCAACTTAGACTCCACGTGATTGGACAGCGACTGACCAACCCAGAACCCCAGATCCCAGACATGGAAATGACATAGGTCCCAGCAACAGCACTAGGAACCAAATTCCTCCAGGGGAAACTCTGAATGCCATCCAGGCAACAACTTGCACCAGTTTTAACTTGACATCCTGACATGATTAAACGGCAACAACTTGGGCTAAGAAAGGGTTGCTCCATCTCAGCACCTAATGGTATGATGCAACTAGGAGACATGTCATCCTTTGCCCTAAGCAAAAACCAAAATCGCTATCTAAAGAAGACTGACTTTGACATTATCTGCTGGATAGAATCTATCAAGGGACCAATGAGGAAGTTCCTAGCCTAGGCCTCGGCGTAGGATTTGTACAAAACCCAAGATCTCTAATTCTAGAGGTCTAACTTTGACAACTGAGACTGAGCAGAACTTCTGGAAATATGCTAAAAGACTATACCCTAGGCTCTGTCCTAGGTTCTGAACAAAAACCAAGACCACTAATTACAGAAGACTGATTACAACAACAGTGATGGAACAGAATTCCTAGAACCATAATGAAAAACTCTCTCCTAGCCTTCACCCTAAGACCTACACAAATAACAAGATCTCCAGCTACAGAGGTGGAATATCTTCACCCATATCTGAGTGGAAAGTTTCCTGGCACCATAAAAAGACCTTGGGGTGTACAAATGAGTGAGCATGGAGTCAGCAGTAGTTCCTATGGAAGTATGCTTTAAGGGCAGAGAAACCTTGTATCCTTAGGCTAAGGGAATTCCCGCTCTAATTTTTCCTATATCATCATTTTTGCCTATGCAAAAAAGGAAGAAGAAGAAGAAGAAGAAGAAGAAGAAGAAGAAGAAGAAGAAGAAGAAGAAGAAGAAGAAGAAGAAGAAGAAGAAGAAGAAGAAGATGATGATTCTGGTTTGTCTTGTTTTACTACCTTTTTCTTTTTTCCCTTCATTCTTTTAAATGGATATTTATAACACCTAGAAGAACTCCTAGTTTTTCTCTTTTTTTTTCTTTTTTCTTTTATCCTTCTTCCCCCAGATGGTGCCAAGGCCAGACAGTCAATGCTCATTTGGTGGAAATAAAAACTGATCAGACATGAATACCAAATCCAAAGTCAATGACAACAGAATCAATACCCAATCTACAACAAGCTGTACAGGTGGGACAAAGATGCACTAGCATTACAGGGGTAAAGGAGGTAGATGTGGGAGGCATGCTGGGAACAGAAGTGGAGGGAGGACAACACTGCATGTGGGAATGCCCCTCACTCATTGTCACTATGTGCCTCAAATATTGTTGTGAGAATTGTGATTCACATCAACCACAATAAAAATTTTAAAAAAATCTTTATTTAATAAGCATCATATTACAAACATGCTTGTAGTTGGGTCTCTCAGAAAAAGAAAACCCTCCTTGATCAGTGCAACCTTCTCACCACCAATAAATACCCCCTATCTCCCTCCTCCCCACCCTGTCTGTATTCAAAAAGGCATTTTACTTCTTTCACTCATTAACATTGTCATGATAATTATTAGTGTAATTATTTCTTTCCAGCAATTACCACTCTTTGTGAATTTTTTTCTTTTTCTCTCTTCTTCCTTCCTTTTTCTTTCTTCTTTCTTTCTTCTTTCTTTCTTTCTTTCTCTTTCTTTCTTCTTTCTTTCTTTCTTTCTTTCTTTCTTTCTTTCTTTCTTTCTTTCTTTCTTTCTTTCTTTCTTTCTTTCTTTCTTTCTTTCTTTCTTTCTTTCTTTCTTTCTTTCTTTCTTTCTTTCTTTCTTTCTTTCTTTCTTTCCTTTCTTTCGGCATGGGAGACCATATGGGACAACGGGATTCGAACCAACCACCTTTGGTCCTGGATCAGCTGCTTGCAAGGCAAACACCACTGTGCTATCTCTCCGGGCCCTCTTTGTGAATTTTTAATTTTTTCTTTTATCATGAGCTGGTCCTTTCAGCTCTCATCTCTATTGTCTCTAGGTATTATTACAATGTCTTTTATTTTTCTTTTTAAAATTATTTTTATTATTTTTATTTAAGCACCTTGATTACAGACATGATTGTAGTTGCGTATCAGTTTTATAAAGAATATCCCTTTCACCAGTACAACATTCCCACCACCAATGCCCCCATCTCCCATCTTTTTTTTTTTTTTTTGGTATCGGGTCTTTTTATTAGAAAAAAAGTCGAGCACTCAGGCGTCGGCGATGGTGACCTCCACCTCCACGCCAGCTCGATGCTGATGGAGGTGATCTGCTTGACGATCTCCAAGGGGCTGTGCAGGTCGATGAGGCGCTTGTGGATGCGCATCTGGAAGCGGTCCCAGGTCTTGGAGCCTTCGCCGCAGGGGGTCTTCCTGGTGGTGATCCTCAGAGTCTTAGTGGGCATCCGCACTGGGCCCTTCACCTTCAGGTTCTTCTCCTTGGCACCCCGGATCAGGTCAGCGCACACCTTCTCCAGGGACTTGACGTTGCGGCTGGTGAGGGTGATGCGGATGCGGTGGATGGCCACCTCGGGCTCCACGGGTGTCTTCCCGGTGTCTTTGAAGGCCATGGCTGGAGCGCAGCTTCCTGACCGACTTGTCCCTCCGCGGCGAGAGCGAACAGCGGTGAGTCAGGAGAGTGGGAGCACGGCCCACCGGGAAGCGGCCCCGTCTGCTGCATCTCCCATCTTTTAAAAAAAGTTTTTATTTCTTGAGGTGGAGAGGCACCACAAATTGTGGAGATGATGTTTTTGTCTACAAAAACTTTAATTCCTGGTGTCTCATATGATCCATAGGGTCTCACTAGCACTGATCCCTAAACATTGTTGGATATGGCCCATTAGAAAAAAAATCAAAAATTAATGAATAGTTTTATTGCTAACATATTTTTTATTTTTATTTTGATCATATTGGCTTACATATCTTTCACAGTATTATTGCTAACATCTTTTGTGTAAATTATTTCTCATTTTGAAGATTAAAATTTGTGTTCTTTTAGGTGATGACATCAAAACTTTACAAATGAAAAGATGAATATATTTATTTTAAATGATTAAAGATAGGAATATTTTTTTATTAAAAAAAAGTGCATGCATTCTTGATAACAATAAAATTAGACAGATGCCAAAGCATTTGCCTTGCATGTGGCTGACCTGGGACAGACCTGGGTTTGATCCATTACATCCCACGTGGTCCCCTGATCCAGCCAGGAGCAATTTTTGAGCACAGAGCTAAGAGTAACCCCTGAGCACTGCCCAGTGTGGCCCCCAAAAACAAATAAACACATAAATACATAAATAAAATTAGACAAAATTAGTTGGCGTTGAAGTTTGGGATAAGAATCATGGATTGCTTTCCCAAGTTTTCTTATATCAAAGAGAATTTTTTTTATAAATTCAACTAATTCAGGAATGTTAATGATATCTGAGTGAGAAAATACCAAGTTTTCCAGCTCTCTGTATATTCTTTCAATAAACCACATTTCAAAAAATATATTGATTCCTTTGCAGGTTTTTAATTGAGAGGGTTAGGCCACATCTGGCAGCACTCACAGGTTATTCCTGGTTCTGCAGGTGGTGCTTGAGGAACCAGAGAAGATGCCATGGATTCAAAGACACCAAGTGCAAGGCAAGCATCTACCATCTATCTCTCCTGCTGGTCATTGCTATTTTTCATTTGTTACGTTTTGCTTTGTTTTTGGGTCACACCCAGCAGTGCTCAGATTATCTCTGGCTCTAAGGCTCAGAAATCACTTCTGACAGGCTCGGGGGACCTATGGGATGCTGGGATTTGAACCACTGACCTTCTGCATGCAAGGCAAGTGCCTTACCTCCATGCTATCTCTCTGGCCCCTGGTCATTGTTTTTATATGAGTACTCTATTTTGATAAAATATTTAATGATGACTGACTTTGCAAGATAGGCTTGAGAAAAGCCAGATAAAATAGTTGATTTATTATTTTCATTTCATTAAAATAGTAACCTGGGTAATTTCCACGAAAATGAGCTGGTGGTGGAAGAATTATTTCCATTAATTACAAGGCAATAACATAAACACTAAAGAGTACATTTCCACTAGATTTTTATTTTATCTTGTTTTTACTTCATTTGGTTTTTGACCACACCTGACTGTGGTCAAATTGATCTTCTGGCTATCTTCTGGCTGAGCTTAGGGCTAACTCCCAGCAGTGTGTAGATCAGATATAGTGACAAGTCTTATCATTTGAACTATCTTTCCAACCCTAAACTTTTATTTTCTTTAGAAATTTAAATAAAAAGAAACAAATTTATTTATGAACAAACTGTTTTGAGAACTGCGTTTATAATTATACTAGAAGACTAATAATACAAAATATTATACAATGGGGGAAAATGCCCCCCAAAAAAGTCTTTTAAAGAGGGCTGATCAAAGATCAGGGATATGGCTCAGTTAAAAATTCTAGAGGCCAGAGACATAGTACTGTGAGTGGGGTGCTTCCTTTCACATAGCTGACACGAGTTCAGTCCCCAAGCACTAAAGAAATGATTTCTGAGGACAGAGACATGAGCATCACTGGATGTGGTTCAAACACATACAATAAAAAAGTAAAATTCTATCCAGAATTTGATCCTCAACACCCAAAAATAAATAAATAACGAAATTTGGGGTCAGGCCTAGCAATTTTTTTTTGTTTGGTTTTTGGGTCACACCCAGTGACGCTCAAGAGGTTACTCCTGGCTATGCGCTCAGAGGTCGCTCCTGGCTTGTGGGACCATATGGGGAACTGGGGGGATCGAAACGAGGTCCGTCCAAGGCTAGCGCAGGCAAGGCAGGAACCTTACCTCCAACGCCACCGTCCAGCCCTGAGGCCTAGTAATTCGGTTTTTTTTTGGGGGGGGGGTGTCACACCCGGCAGTGCTCAGGGGTTACTCCTGGCTCCATGCGCAGAAATTGCTCCTGGCAGGCACGGGGGACCATATGGGGCACCGGGATTCGAACTGATGACCTTTTGCATGAAAGGCAAATGCCCTACCTCCATGCTATCTCCCAGGCCCCGGCCTAGCAATTCTTAAGGATTACTCCTGCCTCTGCACTCAGGAATCACTAACAGTACTCAGGGGACCAAATCAGATGCCGAGGATCAAACCCAGCTGAACCTTACTAGAGGGCAAGGCAAGAACTAACTTTACTTAACTATTACGCCAGTCCACTGGATTTTTATTTCTAGAACTACAAGAAAAGGTAATTATAACTTTAAAAATGTATTTAAAGTGTTCACAAAAGTCCTTCTCAATAAACTTAACAATTAGAGGAAATAGAAAATTAAAACTTACTATTCTTACTATTACATGAATGTGAAAGTAATGCTATGGGAATTTAGAAAAGAAAATGACTTCTGACACTCTCAAGTTAGGCTTATTAAATACATTTACTTGTAATAGCAGGGGATTTTCTTTCTTTTTTCCCCCCAATGCAATATTGCCCTCTAGTGGTGCTTTATACTTTTTGCAGTGCTTAATACCCAACTGAGTACAAAAAGGAAATACCCCCAAGTTAGACTATCATATTTTGTCTAGCTCTTGGCTGATAAACCAATTTGAATAAAGTTAAACAAAATCATAATGATGAGGCTGAAAGAGAACAGAACCTATTCTCTGCATGTGAAAGACCAAGTTCAATCCCAGTCAGCCCATGGACATCAGAGTACCAAAATGGGAGTAGCTGCAAAGCAACACTGGATACAGCCCCAAAATTGAAAGGAAAAATAAGATGAGTTAATAGGTTTCAACCAAGACTGAAAATTGCTATGTATGTGGGTATCAAAAAGAACTAGAACCAGGAACCAAAAGCCTTTAGGTTTGATCACTTTTGAGTTATTCTTTCCCAAAACACAAACTATTCACATAAAGATTCTTTTTTTGGGGGGGTTTTGGGTCACACCCGACAGCGCTCAGGGGTTACTCCTGGCTCCATGCTCAGAAACTGCTCCTGGCAGGCACGAGGGACCATATGGGGCACCGGGATTCGAACCGATGACCTTTTACATGAAAGGCAAATGACTTACCTCCATGCTATCTCCCGGGCCCCTCACATAAAGATTCTTAGTTGCTGGGGCGTGACGTTATAAAGTAGTATAACAACTTAGTTTATGTGTGCATACACGA
>PVKC010052411.1:0-10182 GCA_004027635.1 Crocidura indochinensis | reverse complement strand
TATATATATATTTTAGGTATATATACATATGATATACATATATATAATATACATATATGGGACATCAAATAGAAGATCCTTTCTTTGGGGGGGCCCGGGAGATAGCATGGAGGTAAGGCGTTTGCCTTTCATGCAAAAGGTCATCAGTTCGAATCCCGGTGCCCCATATGGTCCCCCGTGCTTGCCAGGAGCAATTTCTGAGCATGGAGCCAGGAGTAACCCCTGAGCACTGCCGGGTGTGACCCAAAAACCACAAAAAAAAAAAAAAAAGAAGAAGATCCTTTTTTGCTTTTTTTTTTTTTTTAATTTTAAATGCTAGCAACACGTACACCAAGCAGACTAATGAACAAAGTGAAGGAAAAACAAGTTCTTACTGCCTGTTGCTGATGTGGACACTGATTGAATCTGGAATCTGTTACTTGGACACTTCTGGTTCTGATTAAATGTAAGTAGATTTGGAAAGGAAATGCTTTGTCAAATAAAAGAGCCTAAAAGCTCTCCACTCAAAGAGAAGTGAGAACAAGATATATTATGATAAACTCACCTCATGGACCATGGCACTAAGCACCTCTGTACTAAAGAGTGAAAGAAGGGTGTTGGCAAAAGGAAGAAACCAGCTATTCCAAGGTAGGGTGCTGTGTGGGACAATGGTAAGGAAGAGAGAGAGACCTCAAAGAGGAAGGAAAGATGAATCACAAGAATCAAAGTGACAGGAATCAATACCTTAAGGGGGAAAGAAAACTCAAATAAGATATTTGGTTGAATCAGAGGTACTCAGAAGTTGAAAGAGATGTAAGTCAGTCTAGGAGCTGTCTTTCTCTTGCCTTCTCTGAAGGCTTCCATTGTTTTTTTTTTTTTTTTGCTTTCCCCTCCCCATAATTCTTTATGATTTTTTCCTTTCCTTCGTTCTGTCTCTGTCTTCATCTCTTTTTCCTCTCTATCCTAGAGGTTTGTGTTTTTCTGTTCAAGGACCCTAGATCTCCTGTTCATGTGCTGGTGCCCAAACCCACAGGGGATAATGAATCTGCCTTTATGAGTTTAAAGACCCAGAGGCAAGATTCTGAGAGGCCCTGCTGCTTGTTTGGGGCCATCCTGCAAGGTAAGGAACCTAGAGTGGCATCTGAAGGACACACTGCTCCTTTTGCTAGGTGAGTGGGCATTAGTTCTCTCAGATAGTTGTGAACTAGAGTAAGTCCATTAAATAAAATATTTTTATCATTAGTTTGACTAAAATAGAAATTGGGAAGAGAATTAACTTGCATAGTGATTCTGATTGTGTGTGTGTGTATGTGTGTGTGTGTGTGTGTGTGTGTGTGTGTGTGTGTGTGTGTGTGTGTGTGTGTGTGGTGCATACCTGGTAGTGCTCAGGGTTTACTCTTGACTTTATACCCAGGGATTGTTGGTGAATGTTCAGAGAATATTCACAGCATCAGGGATTGAACCAAAGTCAGTCACATTGCATGCAAGGTAAGTGCCCTACCTCCTGTATATCTCTCTGGTTTCAATTTTGTTTGCTTTTTTTTTTTTCAATTTTGTTTTCTTTGTCTTTTCTCAAAACAGTGTTCTGTGGTAAGCAAACTTTCTCCTGAGACCCAGGAGGACAGAGAGTTCTACATTTCATCATTTACTACAGTACAGCCTGGTCAGTGTTTTCTGTGCTGCCCGACACAAGTCTGGATCTAGAATAATAGTACAGTGGGTAGGACACTTGCTTTGCACATAGTCAACCTATGTTAGATTCCTGGCATCAATATGGTTACTTGAGTCTGCCAGGAGTTATTCCTGAGTGCGGAGTCAGCTAAAAGGGGGTGTCCCCTCAAAACCAAACAAAATCCAAGTACAGGCCTTTTGTGTTGTTTTGTTTGATTTATAATTTTTTCCCATCCATCAGTGCTCCTGACTTATTCCTGTCTCTGTGCTCAGGGATGACTTCTAGTGGGGCTCAGAGTAATATTTATGGCCCAAGCTTTTGGTGTGACATGATATGAATACATCAAGCTCCTGAAGATAAAAACCTTGTTTTTTGAATCCTCTCTCTTCAGTGCAATGTATTGGACTCATGAATGGAATGAAACTGCAATTTCTGTCTTTTACCTCTGAGTGCTTAGCACTCTTTTAATAAATATGTATTTAAGTTAGGCCAGAGATCTTGGAATATGGACAGGACTCTTGCCTTGTAGGTGGCCAATCCAGGTTTGATCCTTGTCACCCCATATCATCTTCTTTTGCCACCAGAACACAGGACCAGGAGCAAGCCCTGAGTACCACTCAGTATACCTACTAAAAAGAAAACAAACACAATTAGAAAATACACTCACTCATTGTATCTTTAAATATTTGAGAAATTCCTAAGATGAGATTGAAAGGAAAGTGAACTGTAGTGGGGTTAGAAAGATAGTATACTGGGTAGGGAACATGCATTGAATGTTGCTCATCTGGTCTTAATATTCAGAACCATATATAGTCCCTTGATATTATTAGAACTGATTCCTGACTGCAGAAACTGGTTAAGCCCAAAGCATGGTGCTGGTGTTATACCAAAATAAAACAAACAAATGAATAAAATTGACCCCAAGACCACAAGATAGCATGTTTCTATGATAGTCTATGACAAATAATCAAGATTATCTTGCTGGGCCAGAATATTGATTAGAGTACTTGCCTTGCATGCTGCCAATCCAGGTCGAATCTTTAGCAACCCTGAGTACCAGTAGGAGTAATCCCTGAGTTGAAAGCCAGGAGTGAGCACTGAGCACTGATAGATGTGGCCCAATCCTCTCCTATACCCCCTCAAACAACAACAACAACAACAACAACAAGATTTCATTTGGGTGAAATATTTTTGAATCTCTTCTTTCTTTTTCCTTTTTCTCGGTCACACCTGGCACTACTTGGTGGACAGGGATTCAGTGCTGGCTTGAACCTCCAGCCTTCACAGGCAAGCATGCCCTCTAACCCTGTGAGCTAGCTCCATGGTTCAAGATTCTGAAATCCCACAGTAGCTTAGAAACTCTTTGCTGAGCAAGAAAAATGTGTATTTATGCATTTATTTGGATGGTAGTGAAACAAATGTGTGAAACCATGTAGTTTATTGTGAGTCAAATATTGTTCTCTGGGGACTGTGATATTTCACACATCCTCCTTTTTCAGAGTAAGATGGGGAGGGGAGTGTCTCTCTCTTTTCTTAATAGAATATATGTTTTCACATAGTAGATTTCTGAGAAAAAATTAGGACTTATTTTTGTACCTCCAAGTTTTACATGCCTTTTGGCTCATATGTTTTCTTGCCAAGAAGCTTTGAGAAACCAATTGGTTCATGTTTTGAGACACTATTTTCAATCCAGAAGTAAACTGTGAATTTCTTTGTAATTTTTTTAAATTTAAAATAGTTGGAAGACACTTACTTTATGTTCCATAATATTGATCTGAGTGTATTTTAGGATGTAGACTCCATTTTCATTCAAAAGACACTAACACACTGTGTGTGTTATCAGTAGCATCTGTATCAGGACCAGAGTGGAAAGGTTAGATTCTGCCTTTGTTTTCATAACAAAATTTTATAAAGCATGTAGATTAGTATACCAAGAAGATATCTATGTAGGCATTTAAGATACATTTTAAGTAGAAGGGCTTGTTATCCTCAATGATGTTATTTTCTAGGTGAGATACTGTCAGAGTCTAAGATGAGACTAAGAGTTTTCATCCTTGGCTGTTGACACTTGATGTATGGAACCCAGTGAGATTGCTTATATTATTTTTTAGATTCTTTATATTCTAATGTAAGAAAGAAAATGACAGCTACTGTTTGATCTTTTCAGAACCTGAAATCATCAGCAGAATCATTCTGACTGCATTTTCAAGGCTGACATGAAAGATATTGTCATGGAGGCAGGTAGACAGGGTTTCTTAGGGAATCAGTCATTTGACGGTGTTCTTACCTTGGAATAAGATCCACTGTGTGGAAAGCAAAGCATTTTTTTTGCCATGTCTACACATTTTATTAGGTCTTTAATTCTGGCTTATGTCAACTAAATCAACAACGTCCATAATAATAAACATTTTCTTTCATTTAAAAGGTCAATTTATTAATTTCCAGAGACTATACATTTTGTGCCTGTCATCAGTGATGCTAGTTTCTGGAAGTCCGTTAATAAGAAGGACATATTAATAATAAGAACGATGCATTGTGTCTATGGAATGAAAGCAAATGAAGCTGGATTAGTCATATAATGTCATATTAATGGTTTTTGTTATGAAAATAAATGGATTTTCTTTGCTCACTTACAGTATATATTTTGATGATGTGACTCATCTTTAAATTCTAGTGTAGTGTCATTTTTTAAATAAACGCTGTCAAAAGCTTTAATCTTGTGGTTGGATAGATAGTACAATAGAATGTAATGGGTAAGACACTTGCATTGCACACTGCCTACCCAAATTTGATCATCTACATTCCATATGGTCCCCTGAGCACTGTCAGGAGTGATTGATTCATGAGTACAGAGTTAGGAGTAACTCCTGAGTATCAGTGGATGTGGCCCCAAGACCCTCCCTCCAAGGAAAAAAAACCTTTAATCTTGCTTTTTTATATTCAGCATTCTTTGCAGGTTGCAACTCCTCTGTTAACATGTTCTTTTATTGCACTATTTGCCTTGCCAAAATCATACATTACTGAAGCTAATAGTCCAGTAAAAGTGATTGAATCTGAGGCTTTCAATATCTTGATCACCCACTTTGAAGCCACATTTCATGGAACCTTATTTTATGGAAAGTCAAACTCATAAAAATGATCTGCCTTAAAAAAAAACCTTGTAAGCCAATATGGTCAAAATAAAATTATAATAAAATACTTGTAATATATCACTAGGCTTGGATCCTCCAGTTTTCATATTGTGAATTATGATGCCTACTGTAGAATTGCTGAATCTCAACAGAATTAAGGGTTAGGGTAATTTGCCTAAGTGATATGGCTCCTTCCTGAGTACCAGATCATAGGGTCATAAGGTTTGAGCACTACCCAGTACACCACCCCACCCTCCAAAAAAGAGAAAATGTAAAGCCAGTTATCTCTGACTCAAAACCTGTTTCTTACTCTAATGTGTGTTTTTTTTTACTTATTTTAATATCTCTATTTTCTAAGAACACTACTTTGATCTAAGTCTTAGAGAAGTAGAATTCATGTTTTGAAAAAATATTATGGCATGAAGACTTTGGACATCAATAACATAATAGAAACTTTATGTAGCTTAGATTTATTTAGCATTTAGTATGTTATAGGAATATTTTTATGTAGTTTTTATTTGGGGGCACATCTGGCCACAAATAAGGCTTGCTCCTGGCTCCGTGTTTAGGGAACACTCTTGGTATACAGAGAATCACATGTGGTGCTAGGGCTCAAACTGGGGTCAGCAACATGTAGTGAGTGCAATTGCCTTAACCCCTATATTATCTCTATATCTCTATAAATTTCTTGAGATTATTTTTCCTTTCTTTTTTTTTTCTTTTGGAAGGGAAGGTTTGGACCACTCCTGTGGCCATGCCCAGGAATTAATCCTTGTCTACTTTGTTGTGCCCAGGAGTCACTGCTGGTGTGTCTTGGGGATTATAGGCAGTGTTGAGGATTAAACCAAGGTCAGTCTCACACATGGCAAGTGCTGTAATCCCTATATCTCTGGTCCATTTATTTATTTTCTTTTTTTATAAAAATTCTTTTGGTTCACAGTTTATTCCTGACTCTGTGTTCAGGAATTACTCCTAATAGTGTTTGGGAGACCATATGGGATGCCAGGAATTGAACTGCTATCAGCCATATGGAATAAGTATATTCCATATATACTTATATATTATAAGTATAAGTAGTACCTGCTGTACTATTACTTTGGCTTCTTTCTGACCCATTTCATTTCTTTTTCTCAACCCCGCTTTCCTTCCCTTTGTTACTGTTGCATGTTGCTTACATTCCTGGTTGTGGCACTCACACAGTTGGTTGTGGCACTTCACTGCTCAGCCATTGTGCTCACCAGGGTTGCATACTTCAGTTGCGTTGCTCTCACACACCTGCCTGTAGAGTGGCAAGAAATCATTTGTAGCATCAGAAATCACAGAAAGCAGAGCTACCAGGTACAAATGGCTAGGCCGGGATTGGTACCATGAGGTCATAGGAGGGAACTTGAGGCATCGTAGTTACAAGGCAGATGCTTTAGCCACTGAGCATCTCCTGACCCCACTCTGGAGATTCCAGAGCAAGTCTCACATAGTTTCTTCTTTTTTTTTTTTTTGGTTTTTGGGTCACACCCGGCAGTGCTCAGGGGTTACTCCTGGCTCCATGCTCAGAAATTGCTCCTGGCAGGCACGAGAGACCATATGGGGCACCGGGATTCGAATGGATGACCTTTTGCATGAAAGACAAACGCCTTACCTCCATGCTATCTCCCGGGCCCCACATAGTTTCTTTCATTTATTCCAAGAAACAGTTCTGTTAAATTGTTTGCACTATTAATTATATGTGATTGAGAAATTGAGTCACAGAGAAGTTAAAAAATTCTCATCAAGACACAATTCTGCACTGTTCTACCAGATTCCTCTTTCCCTTTAAACTGCATTGACTCATCGGTAAATAACCACTTTATACTTGACACCCCAAAATTTGATTGTCAGAATTGTCTTACATAGAAATTTCATTAAAATATATTTTGTTTATGCCTTACTTGGTGTCAGGATATGCTAATGAATAAATCCTTTTCTTTAAATAGTTTATTGACATATCAGCAACATAATTACAGCCCAAAGTGATAATCCCAATGAGCAGAAAATTAATTCTGCTTCAGGGAGGGGTATAAGAGGACAAATGAAGGAAGTTAGAAGTGATGATTAAGGTAAATGTCAAAGCAGAAGTCAGAGAGGGAATGAGAAAAGTCTCTTAGGGCAAGAAGCCTGGAGGCAAAAATACACAAGGATGTTTCAGAAAAGGGAACTGAGATATGCAGCTGAAACAAGACAGAAGAGGGTGCTGGTGAGTGACTGGAAAGTTCAGCTCGGAAGTCACCCAGTTTACAAGAGTTTGAATGTTGTAAGTCATAGAGGTCCCTGGAGTTTTTTTAAGCACCAGGATGAGCTTAGATGATAGAGAATGAAAATTCAAGAGAAGATTGCTGTGGTTGAAAGTTAAGTCAAGCAAGAGCAAAGTTAAGTATCTAGTCTAGAATAACAACAATGAACATGAACAGTGTTAAGGAGGAATCTGCAGGACAGTTGGCTGACTAGATGGGTCCAGGAGCCAAGTCTGACTTTGGACATGGACTTGCATAATGGAGCGAACAGTAGTCAACCCCTTCCCTGAGGGCAGGAACTCCAGTGGAGTTAAGCTGTATTCAGGGGTGCTCAGTAGCTATTGCTGACTGTACTCAGGAGTGATCCCTGGCAGTGCTTGGAAAATCATATACGATACTGGAGATTTGAACAGGGGTGAGAAAGGTGAGAAGCACAGTCCTTAACCCCTCTACTCTTTCTCTGGTTCCTGAAGGGTGGTTTTCTAAACCAGAGCAGGTAATTTAAGATATAAAGCAGTTTGAAGATATGTGCTGTATCTTGGGGAAATATGGCCAACAGTGGTTACATCTCTGCACCATGTATCTAAGTTTCAGATGTACATCATTCAAAATCAAATGTATACTACATCAAGTTCCCTATTGAAAGTCCAATTCAATCTTTTACAATACAATTGACTCTGTTCACACTATTTTGCAATAGTGCTCTAATAGTTTCATTTTGTTTTATTTAATTCATCTGTTTGGATTCCCTGTTTTCCAGATGAAGGATGTCATGCGATATTTTATTTGTGAAGCTTATTTAACTTATCAAAATATTTAGGGTTTAGTCATGTTTAGCAAGAGGCAATATTCACTCTTATTTTTTAGTACTTTAGTATTCTATTCAGTGAACACAGTAAGCTGCACTTATAGGACATTTGATGCAGCAACTGGCAGCTGAATCTGCTCTGCCTGTGCCCCAGGCTTTGCCAGTTCCCCTCCCAAGGTGACCCCTTGACATGGATCTAAGGAGAGAGGAGAGTTAAAGGGAAGAAGTAGCTCTTAATGGTCCCAATATCTCTATACTCACTATTCTTCACATGGTGGTTGTAAAATTTTTTGTATATTTTTCCCTATTTGCTGTATTTAGTGTATTTCCAGAGACTTAAATTTTTTTAAAAAAACAATTTTTACCAGAGCTAGCTGTACTCTAAGCTTCCTACTGACTCTTCACTCAGGGATCACACCTGGTGGGGTTTGAGAGACCATTCGCATTGTTGGGGTTGAATTGAGCTTTCCCACACATATAAAGCAAGTACCTTAGCCTCTATACATTCTCTCTCAGTCCTACCAGAGTGATTCTCAAAGAATAAAGAAACAAACAAACCCTCCTATTTATTTATACCTATATAATCTTATTCTCTACAAAAAAATAAACACTGCTTGCCTGCAATAATACTGTTCTCTCCTTCCATTATAGTCATTCTGAATTCCAAACCACCTCCCTCTCAGATACCCTGGCAGAGGGAAGGAGCTTGTGACAGTTACTCAGGGATCTCATATCTTGGACAAACCTGAGTCATGAGTACTAGATTCAAAGAGAAAATTAAGCTTCATGTTCCTCATTTTCATTAATCTATCTAATATTTCTGCTTGTTTTATAGTCACAGAGGACTCCCGAAGTCTGCCCAGTGACCACACTGTCACTTCCTTCCTTGGAAGTTTTCCCTTTTTATCCATTGCCTTTTCCTTTACTTCCAGATTGGCACATCAGGGCCAGATTCGTGGGCAAGCAAGCTACACTGCTGTCCCATACCTTATGCTAGTAAGGGCCCTTCACTTGCTTTAATGTTTTGCTTATTGCTCTCTTGAATCCTTAATATTATCTTAGCAAGGGGTTTGTGTTTTCACTATGCTATAGACACTGCAAACTAAGGAGTTAGTCTTTCAAGAACAAAATGATCATATTCTGGAGGCCCCAGAATTATTTCCTGAATCTCCTGAGGCTAGCTAGGTTCTTTGACCAAGATACTGACATAATAGGAACCTGTTCTACATGGGTCTTGACTAGCTCATGTTTCTCACTAAGGTGCATTTAGCAAGTATTTGATAAAGACTACTATAATCTTAATAGTATGAGAAAATAACAAATATAAGACTAAATATCATTAAAATGAATTAATTTATAGCTGTGATAAAATTAAAACTGCATTTCAACTGACATACTAAGAAATTCCATAAGATGCTAACATCCTAATGATAATGTCTTACTAAGAAGTCAGTCGATATAGTCATTACACAATGGATCTTTATTATAACATGCATAAACATGTTGACCTAATCATGTACATCATGAATATTTTCATATTTTTAAAAATAATATCAATTAAATCTAGTATTTATTGCTTAGCTGCTGCCAGATATTTACATTATTTCTCTACCAACAGAATAAAAATAGATAGAATTTAGTAATTTTTCTAAGTTTAAGAGCTTGTGGATCGGGGCCGGGCGGTGGCACTGGAGGTAAGGTGCCTGCCTTGCCTGCACTAACCTAGGACAGACCGCGGTTCGATCCCCCGGTTTCCCATATGGTCCCCCAAGCCAGGAGCAACTCCTGAACGCAGTGCCAGGAGTAACCCCTGAGCGTCACTGGGTGTGGCCCAAAAACCAAAAAAAAAAAAAAAAAAGAGCTTGTGGATCAATCTCATATCTCATTCTGATGCTTTCCATTGCTAGCTTGAAATAAATAGATAAGTGAGTCAATAAATCTGTGAATTATATTTATATTGATTTTAGGATACCAATTTGAATACAGCCTTATGTGAGCTTAAGCAAAAAATCAACTTGAGGGCCCGGAGAGATAGCACAGCGGTGTTTGCCTTGCAAGCAGCCGATCCAGGACCAAAGGTGGTTGGTTCGAATCCCGGTGTCCCATATGGTCCCTCGTGCCTGCCAGGAGCAATTTCTGAGCATGGAGCCAGGAGTAACCCCTGAGCACTGCCGGGTGTGACCCAAAAACCAAAAAAAAAAAAAAAAAATCAACTTGAAAATAACCTTGGTTCACAGAAATGTAAAGCAGAAGTTACAACTTAATGTGAGCTAAAGTCATAGATTAGCTTTGCTCTGTGGGGCATCACTTTTTATCAGAGTCTCG